>PQWD01010594.1:0-18192 GCA_019425675.1 Leucinodes orbonalis
TTTACTTAATTATAATTTTATATAATTTTGTTAGCGTTAACCAAACAAACGCAAACATTCTCTTAATCTTAATCTATGTCAGACATTTTCATTATACTTGTTTTCTAGCTGCTGAAAGGGTGAGACAAGTAGTGAAATCACTGGATAACTAATTTGACTAAGATGAATGACTCAACACATTTACGTCACAAATAAGCAACTGCACGGTAATACCTTTTTTTAAGGATTGGGTACAAGAGAATTATAGTCGATGGTAGCAACTTAATAAAGTTGTTTAATTACTATAATTCAACTTATTAAAAAATATATATACGTGCCGAATATTATGGAAAAAGCGGAGCCAAAAACAGAAACACAATGAAAGCCTCACCTCTTCCGTAATTAAATGGTCGCCGTGCAGCTCCCCCAGACTAGGCCTTTTAAGTGCTCTCTTCGAGTTCCTATAGTTCTCCATTCTCGGAAGGGCTTCCCTTGTGAGTTGGGCGAGGGATCTCTTCCTCCGCCAGCCGGCGTCATGTAACCAGGTGTCCGGGTGAGCTCCAGGAGCCGGTGCTGCCATTCCTCGCTCCGCCGTCTCCGCCGAACTTCGCAGTGGCCGCGAAATAATGCTGGCCCCCATGTGGATGCCATTCTTCTTGGTCTCCGACTCCACGGTGGACACAGAAAATCTGAAAACCAATTGTTCAATGTACTTATATACACAAACACTTGTTTAATGTTTCACAAACAGACAATACACTAAGCATACAAATTAATATATTAAATTATTTATTATTTTTATTTCTAAGCTAAGGATTTCAAGCCAAATTCACTGTAGTATGTATTGGGAACACACTGGTTCTTGCAGGATAGTTATTACTAGTTTATTAGTATGTTTCAGGCTTACTGGTGCATTAGGCGATTCATTTGCCACCCGATTTGTTCCCATTTACCACCCGGTGGGCTGCCCATATCTCCCCATAAAATATCTCTCTTGCGGGAAGGCATGTGCCCTGCAGAGGGAGGTGTTTTGCTGGTGATAATAACCACGTGGTCAAATTTATTGCCAACTTATTACAAAAAATGCCTTCACTCTATCAATCTTTTTTTTTATTTAAAAAGTTAGTGACAGTTAAGAAAGCCTGCCTGATTGCAATAAGAAGACTAAGTAGCAACAGCCAAGAGTTTTGACAGAGTCCTAAAGGAGTTTCCATTCTATTTCACAAGATGCCACATACCCTTGGATGGCGAATCCAGTAATTCCATAACTACAGTGCCCTCTTCCCGATACACAGAAGTGCAGAACACTACTGTTTCAAGAGGCGATATCTGGCACTGTACTTATGGATACTTACTCGTTCCTAATCGACTACTTACCATCAGTAAATTAGTGCATTGCTAACAACCATACAAGGTTTTACTCTGGTACATACATATTGACAAGCATACCTCATCACAAAAATTATGTGTGATTTTATATTTTGCATAATTAATTGGTAGAACCGAGCAAAGTAAACAATCCTGTTTAAGGTATAGCTTATATCCCTGTTTCATTTTTGGCAAAGAATAGAATCGTGCACTCATTCCCAAAACTAAGCAATTATTAAACTATAAAATGAACAGATGAGGTCATGGAATTGGCGTTTTCTTATAATACCTTATCTTGAACCTTTTAAGTTTAAGATGGTGGTAATCCCCCTGACTTCACAACACAACGGTTTAAAATCCGTTAGATAGGAACATAAAGACGCAACATCTATATGTCCAATAATACCTCGAAGGAATCAAATTTACTTTGAGAATTTATTATTTAATATGTGTCGATACCATCTTACCATTTTCAATATCTGCATAACATCCAATACACTTATATGAAATTAAAAATTTAGAATCAAATACATTCCGTGCACTTGTGTTAAGATTTCGAAACGTTAGAATAATCAATTTTTAAAAAGGATAATATCTAGTAGCTTCTTATTTGTTACCTCACATTATAAAGAATTAATTATCTTACATAGTTTAAAAAATAATAATATTGTATCAATGTAAAAGACACTACACATCGTTATTAATTTACATGAACATAATATTATGAGATTTATGAGTCAATCTTAGATAAACAAGGAGTCAATGAATATGTAATTTAAAAACCCCAAAAAAAAACGGTTAAATTTAAGTACCTGTTCCCTTCCATTTGGTCCGGTGATGGACTACCGCAAACTGGTTTCGTCCGGATTGACTCTGAGAGACTTAATCGTCAGGTGAATATTTCTCGTAGTTGTTCGCAAATGCATAATTTTCTTGAACTGTACCTAGAAAAAAACATTAGGTTATTCAGATAAAGATAAATAAACCTAATTGTTGGTATATAAAAATGTTTATAACAAATATAAATCGTTATCTTTACACCAATCATCAAACTACTAAAATGAAAATTATGTAGGTAATGCCGAAAGTGAGGAGAATACGCAGTATTTTACTCATTTTGTAATATGAATATAAGCATATATTACAAAGTTGAACCGAACCTTTTAGTGAAATACTTAATTTATTATTAGTGCCGAGCTATTTATTATATGCCTAGAGGCAAACAATAAAATATTGTTCTTAGAAGTACCTATACATTTTGTTCACATAAAGCAACGAGGAGGTATTAAATGTTTGATTGTGAAGACTGACTTCTCTTATTTTAGTACTAACAATATCATCCATCATTTTAATTGTTATTTATTTTCTGCAGTTGAGGTAGTTTCAGGTGTTTTTATTTAGAGTTTTTAGTTCCTTTTCTATTTGTAGCCCTGGTACATTTAAAACTGAAAATACAATATGCAATGCGTAGTTTAACGTATCTATCAGATATGTAACCAAATAACTGTATTTTTTTGTAAAAGGACGCAAACGATCATACGCAACGCATATTCTCCTGATGGTAAGTGACAGGTGGTGAGGATCAAATTCGGAATTCGTCCAAGCACTCAATAGAACATTCCCCGTGATACAAGCGATAAAGAATACAGAGGCCACATCTCTACGCAATCTCAAAGGGTCCAGCCGGTCAGAGAGAACCATATCGTCGACGAATCGAACCGCTCTCCTTTGAATGCGGACAAGAGGAATAAGTTGGTATTGGAGCGCCCCACCCAAAGATGGTAACAGTGGTGCATGTGGCCCATGTGTGTGTTTTTAAGTGGCAAGCGATGACTCGACATTAAATCCGCCGCAATCTGTTGAGCTCACCGAGCTTCTTAGAATCCAACTTGGCCTTTTCTTCCAAATGATCGTGTAACTGAACGTCGGTTGATATATCGACGCCAAGAATACCGATTCTGGCTGCTGGAGTCATGAGAGTACTTTGGAATTGAAGCAATACAACACATAGAATTTTTCAGTAAAAAAAGTGTATATATGTGTCTTCTTGAGACAACATTTTTACAAAGTTTCGTAAAAAGTAAAAATATGAATGATTATTATAACACACACGCTTGCGTAGAATTTAAAAAAACTACTATAGGTACCTAAAACCAAGAAACTTTAAATCTTTAAAAGAACGCGTATCTATTCATATAGTATCGACATAACATAAGCAGACCTTCAAAAACTCTTAAAGGAACGTTAAAATTTGTATTTATTTCCTAGGAAATTAATACAATTAGTACCTGCAGTGTCCTAGGAAAATTCATTAATTTCCTAGGAAATTTATATTGCGGTTATTGTTATTTTCCGGTGAAGTGTTTCGTCGTTTCTTTGAACTCTCATAAAGTTGGTTTCCGATGTACCTGATACTTAATATTCTCAGGATATGATGTCGATAATAAACTAATTGAACATACAAAGTCTCCATTGAATAAATAAAATATATCCACTAACATACACACAGCGCCATCTAGCCCCAAACTTAGCATTAGCCTGTAATATATATAGGTTTCAAACAACATACTTTAAATATGATATATGCTGACTGTCTGCGTCTATCACCTCTCGGGCTCGGGGATCTTTTGGGTGATGAATAAGACACTACTTTTCCAATAAAACACAGTTTCTATAAGTGATCTTATGTGCCCTGTCGAGTTCGTGTCGGTAGAATAGAATTAAATAGTTGTAAAAGAAATACAGGGGTCTGGGCTCCGAATATGATTTTGTTTCGTGCGGTGTCGAGACCCTTGGTCCGTGGGGGTCCTAGTGCTT
Source organism: Leucinodes orbonalis (assembly GCA_019425675.1). Lineage (NCBI taxonomy): Eukaryota > Metazoa > Arthropoda > Insecta > Lepidoptera > Crambidae > Leucinodes > Leucinodes orbonalis. The sequence goes on from PQWD01010594.1 coordinate 4,165, forward strand.
CGAGGCATTTCAAAGAAATTTCCAAAAGGTTAGTCGACGTCACAGGTGACCGAAGATCTGGCAGCTACCTTGGGCAAAGAATCAGTCCGGCAACCCAAAGGGGTAACGCTGCCAGTATTTTCGGAACCTTGCCGACAGGGACTTCTTTTAATTATATTTTTTAGTTTTAATTATTTATTTTTAAGTGTTTAGGGTGTAATATATTTTAGTTAAAATGTTATTTATGTACTCAATTAGTTATATAGACAAATAAATAGTATTCGTAGTTGTAACCACTACTTTACATATCCCAGGTGATGTAGGTCAACGTTACCCGGCAAGATAGCCTCTGCTATTTGTACTCTTATATGTTCTTGTATGTGCTGGTATAGTTAAATGTGTTTTCTCTATTACTTTTTTTTATTTAATATTTTTGGTTGTGCACGATTTAAAAATGTATGTATATCTAATCCAAGCGTAGAGATTTCGGCAAATCCCTTCAATGTTAAATATCACTGGTCTGGTGAATAAACGTGGTCATGTACAAGATGAAAGTATCCATCGTTTGAAGTAGGTGTATAAAAGATTACCGACATATTTAACAGCAACACCATTTGCTTAATTCGTATGACTCCATACTAATCAAACAATTACAACTGTGAAAACAAAACGGTAAGTATACTAACTATGATACAGACTGAAGGACAGCCCAACAATATTAAACAATTTGGTTGACTTGCCACATGTGTTAACTTCCTACATATGCGTTTTACATAGATAGGTATGTACATATTTAGATTTTTAATAGCATGCCATTCGTCGTAGTCTGGTCAAACTGGAAATAGTAATTGCTTTTAGTTAATTATTAATTTCACCTACTTATTTTACCAACATTTCATTAAGTCTACTGCCTACGTAACATAATAAGTCTATTTACTAAGGAATGGGAATACCGAGTCGCGGGGCTTAATGCGTTCAAATCTTTAGAGACCCGTTCGATTTTATGACCTACAAAACTTTTGGAATCTAATTCGAGCCCAAACACAATTTTATCCCACACAAGTTACACTAACATCAATATAAACGTCAATGAGTTCTTACTTAGTACTAGCTACGTCCGTTATCCGCGGCATAATATATTATCCCTTAGTACAACGTAACTTTATGTACAAATGCAGGGTGTCAGCTTATTTTATAAAAATTATACCAAAATCACTTCAGCCGTTACCTACCACGTGAAGCAGTTACAAATATACTCACAAACGTTCGCCTTAATAATATTAGTGCGACTAATATGGAAAATCATAAGTTAATATAGGAATATAATACATTAGAGTCGATGGTTCATCAAGCATTGGATATCCTTCACTAGTATGGCCTAGGGTAGGGCTCGAACAAATGGATCAGAAACTGAGATCTTTGGCTCTAATAAAAGCGCGCAAGCGAAAAGCCCATGTGCAGCAATGCTCGACCAACGCATCATTAATTGATATATTGCCCGACCAGATAAAAGATATAACGATAGAAAAATATTTTGTTTAACAATTAAAATAAAATGTTAAATTAAAATGACTACCATACAAGAATTTACTGATAAAAAAAATTCAAATAATATTTATGTACATAAGTAATTGTTTAATAATACATTTTACTTATGGAGTGAAAATATGATTAAACCAAGCTTTAAAATCAATAAATTTGCAACATGTTATTTTTAAAGTTACGTACCATGACGCAAAAACCGTTGAAAATGGCACTTATAATGTTCGTGAAATTCTGTGAAATTCACCATCGCCGGTGCAACATTAACTGACACAAGTCAAAACAACTGTTTGATCATGATATGAAGGATAAACAATCGTTGAAAGATCAATAAACTGTAGATCGGTATCGATACGACCCTTTTGTCACAATTTGCACAAGCACGAGCTTGTGACTGTGCCAGTTTATCTTTGTAGGTACGAGTCCATTATAATGGTTTAAATAAAAATTTACGTAGCATTATCATTGATAATTCTACCTATATTTTTATTTAAACCAAGTGCGGGAATATTAAGAATAAACAAACCCCACTCGATCATCGTTTTGAAGGATGGTAAAACATTTTAAAGATTCCTGCAGTGAGATATAGGCTATAAATACAAGGTACAAATTTTGATTGATTAAATTACTTTTTTGTCGATAATAATGACGGGTTCATCATTTCAGCATTTGATGACTTTTATATTTTCATATTCGGTGGTATATTATGGGTAAGAGTAGTTATTAAAATTATACTAAATCTTTGTAAAGAAATTGTACTACTTGTCACTGCAATTTTTTATCAGTAGTATATTTAGATTACAATAAGAAGTCGGCACAACAAATGCTAGCTCGTCACGCCGTAAATGTTATCGCCGTGTGTTGTGATTAATCTAAAGGTGATGATTTTGATTAAATTGATAAAAATCTTTACTTGAATGAAATGTAAATACTGAAAATACCTTCATTTAGGGCAAACTCCTATGTGATAGATTTTTTTAGAGATTTAATGAAAAATAAAATAATATAGCTTCTTAGTAGATCTTTTTACTGTTTAAAATAATGAAATTAATATTATAATAATATTTTGTATTAAGTATTCACGCCGAAACCCAGGGTATGCACTGTTTATTTGCATATATGGAGCTCACGCCCTGAACATCTCAAAAGTATTGTAGTAATTTTCATTGTATTTTTTTTAATTATTAACCTAGCAATATCACGTAAGCACTCTCTTTAAACATTAACTTTGCTTAATTGTATATTATACCAACGTAAAATGTACTCATAGCTAAAATATTTGAAAATGTTCGTTCTCACATAATGCAGCTAATTTCTTTTTATTGAAATGAAGACAAACAATACCTGCATACGATACCTGATCGTAAGTGACACCGTCGACTATGACAATTAGCAAGACCAGAGGTCCTAGAAACGCGTTGCCGTGAACTTCCATTTTCATTTCATAAAGTCTTGGGTAAAAGCCTAAAGAGGTAACCATATTATGAAAAATATCGTAGATAAGAAAGAAATAATTATGAGCGGTCCCCCAACGCGAGGTTTTTTTTTAAAAATTATTAATAGATTCTTAGGTACTTTAACATTAAGTTTCTTTTATTATTATTTACTTTTTAAAGGGAAATTAGAATTAGTTCTTGTGTCAAGGGTTTTTTAAATTTTTAATTTAATTTTTATTTCATACTTTTTATAGGTAGGTTAGGTTAAGTTAGATTTTAGTATATAGACAGACACGTCAAAATTATAACATCCCTGTTTTTACTTACTTACTATTGTAATGTACGAATCATTTCCTTTCATTTGATACCCCACTCGGGCATATTTGTAAACAATCGGTTTTTCATTCCCACTTTCATCCCCTATATCTTATAAACGGCTGAACCGATTTTAATTAAACTTAGCTATTGTAATGTACGAATCATTTCCTTTCATTTGATATCCCATTCGGGCATATTTGCAAACAATCGGTTTTTCATTCCCACTTTCATCCCCTATATTTATAACGGCTTAACCGATTTTAATAAACATAGCTAAGAAAACGTCGATTAAATGACCTTTTAAACAAAAAAACTAAATCAAAATCGGTCCACTCGTTCGGGAGTTATGGTGCCACAGACAGACACACAGACTCACACACAGACACACAAACACGTCAAACTTATAACACCCCTCTTTTTGCGTCGGGGCTTAAAAAGACAAATTCTGAATATTGATTGATAGTATTTTTACTCACTGCTTATTTAACAATTTTCAATTTTTGTTATGATCAGCACTCTTATTAATTTCATAGATTGAATCAGCTAAGGTGTACGGGGTTGTTTTTCAAGATAATATTACTTTTAGGGTTCAACTGAAGTTTGAATTTCACATTTTTTTTTATTGTTTCACGTAACGAAACCTTACAATAACAACCACGGTTAGGTGATACTTAAACGCGTTCTGTCAATGGGTAAAGTTTCAAGAGTGGCGTGTGCGGTCGCAGACACGTGACCGTAGAGCTTTGCGAGCACGCAGATTTCGCTCGGACGCGCCGAAGGCTTTCGAGCCGGCGCGCGCTGGTTCGCGGCAGTTAGCGCCGGCCAGCCAGGGCTGCCACGCACCGCACACGTGTCATCGACCTGGGTTCCAATTACAATAATTTTAAAATGTGCTAATAGAATCGTTATTGTGTCTCAATAGTAACACTCATTCGTAATGTTTGTGGTAGGATTTAAATTGGTTACACCATTAGACATTCTTTAAAATCATTAAGCTTAAATTTTAAATAAATACCATATTTACAGTTGGATTGTATTGTAACGTGTCATAATTTCAAGAAAATTAGTGGAATTGAGACTCATCCTCCTTGTATCAGTACCATGACTCGTCCGGTCCATATCTAAGGATGTATTTATATTTCATCAGACCGATTGCAAGAATGAAAGTGTTACGTCAGTATCAAGTTACCTGAGACTGTGACATTGGCACATAGAAATTAGGACAAATTAAATAGGTTGAAGTATGGTATGTTTAATAAGTCTTATTGTAGGTTAACAATCTATCAATAATATAATATGATAGGTACATGTGTAATAAAATTTCTTTTAGACAAAGTCACAAAGCTTATTTCATCGGTCCAACCAATATTGAATGTATTTATATCTTAAGTAATTTGTATCTACGTGTAAAGTTGAATCGTAGCCCTTAATAATAATTACTAATACACAGATCTGCCAAAACCTGTTATCACTGACGTCACTCGAATAGTTACAAAAAGGTGTACAATTAAACTTGTTAAGCATTTTAGCGTGTGAGAATAAAGTACATGTCATGTTAGCAGCCAAATGCCTTTTAGAAGATGGCATGCGGGTTATTATATTATACGTGACTATACCAAAAGCACAAATATTAGGTCATTAATTTTTATGGGCGAATTGTATAAATTTTTTAATCAAAGTACCATTGTACATCATTGATCTATTTACGTAAATAACCGGACGGGGCGGGAATTAATAAAATATTTAAATACGCTATGGACTGCCTCAACAGAATTGGTTTTCTCCCTTACAGGAAGTTATCCAAATTCAAAACGGTAATAAATAAATATCCAAATCCAAAACGTTAAAAATATTATAATCTGGAGAGTAAGGTGGATATCTTAAAAATAGCAATTAAGCTCCTCCAATTTGTAGCCGTCTGTTCTGCAGTGTGTGACTAGCGCTGTCCTGAAGCAGAAATATAGTGTTGCCACCTTAGTTTTAGGAATGGGGCTTTTTGAGAAGTTAAAAAGGGATAGATAGGGCTGGATGGAGCTTCAATAACTGGATTTTGTTGGATTGTCAGGTTGAGCCATCGTGATGTGCGATAATATTCTGTTTTCGTAACCAGGAAAAGGGAACTGTATTAGCGAAGTTACGGGCAAAAGTCAGTTATTAATAAATTAAAGTATATCACGATGAATGTTCTCGGAGGAACTTCAAAATGTATCCTCAACACCTTCATGATTAGAAGTCTTCCACAGTTCAATTCTGACGTCATTTTCTGCTACGTAATAGCGATAAAACTGTGGGATGAACTATCGTTGAAAACTTTAAAAAGAGCGTACACTTTTTAAAGAGCCGGGAACGCACCTCTGGTTTTGCACATGGTTATGAGTCGCGGTGTCACTAACCATCAGGTGAATGAACCGTATGCTCGGTTGTGTCCTGTTCAATGAAAATAAAATTGGCTACATTATGTGAAAACGAATTTTTTTTAATATTATGAGGTTCTTCTTTCGTATGAAATTGGCGTTTTGTAGCACTGGCCACATTAATCTCAAATATCTCCTCTTTGGTTTGGATTCCAGTTTCCAAAATGTTGCTATTTACTCATGCATTAAGTTTTGTTTCCAAATCCGAATGCATTTGTTTTTCTTTGCGTCATTCAGTTAACAAAATGGAAAACTTAAAATTCGCATTATTTACTAATACGTTTTCGAATGTTTTCTACACATCATTGCTGTTGCCATACACTCATCAATCCTGAGCCGTTTCTGCATTAATTTATTTTATTGAATAAACTAAAATAAAGGTAATATGGAAATCAAGTTACGGGAACTGTTGCACATCACCTGTCAACCCTACTGGCTATTATGCAGGACATCTGTCACGTGACGTGACAACTACTGTATATATTAACATTGCGCATTTTCTATTACATACTTAAATGACACACGTGTCAATTCATTGGCAAGTTTATATTTTTATATTTTATTTAGCAGTTACTTGACCTAGCACACTTAAGTAATAATTCATGGTATTGTGATATGCAATAACCTTAAAAGCTCTACCTATATAAAGGCACTATTTATCTTTAACCCGAAAACGGAAACAAGTCATGGGGATCAAATACGTCATACAAAGATTTTTAGATTTCGAACCGTTAATATGTTTGTTACGTGTTTATTGTGGAGGATATTATGAGCCCACACCTTTCGGGATTCGGAAACAGCCAGCCTCACTGACCCAAAGATAACCTGCGGGATAAAACGAGGTTGTGGCCATTCGCCAACATGCATTGTACCAACGTTGCTGATAACGGTCCAAACTATAAAGACAAGGTCTTTAAAGGGGGTTTTGTTCACTCATAGACTTTTATGCTGAAATAAATGACGATGATGAACTCCCCAGCGATAAATAATTATGAGATGGCAGGGGTGTGTTTGCAGTTGTATAATGTGATGTCGTAAAAAAAAATATCTAATACATTGCATTAAGCATCTGTTTTAATTGGTAAACATTTTTTTAATTTAAAACTTAATTTGCAGCAAGACTTTTTGTAGTGTATTTAGTATCAGCGAAGCGGTCCAGAGCTGGTCACTAGTTTCATATTGTACAATGTTCTAAGAGTATATATTACTAATATTGATACTCTAAGACAATGTTCTTACGATAACTTAACACTTTCACACTTCAAACCATGGCATTAATTTACAAACAATACTTGTTGTTTTCTATAACTGCCACTGTTTTCTTGGAACATACACAATGTAACTATAACACCCCATGCAAATTAATAATATACTCGCGTGCAAGTAAATCGACTCAAGCCTCAATGCGCATAAAAAGTGATATAACTAAAAATGACTTATTTTACCTCTATATAATGTTTACATAATTAAAGCCTAGTAATTAGGCTTTCAAATGGTAGCATAATATCAGTAATTTAAATAAACACTTGTACTTAGAATGAACTGAACGCAACCTCCCGTAAACTGCTCTGCGCTCTATTCAGAACTTGCGCGACACAACCCCCTATAAAACCCCGTAATCGTTTTTTTCTTATCAGTCGCTCATTAGACGTTGACGAACACATCTCTGCAATGAAGCCGTCATTTGAAGAAAATATGGATACAACACCTGAAGAAGCCGCTCAAGTCGTTGCCCTGTTGCAAGAAGGGTTGAACCAGCGAGAAGTCGCTCGTCGTTTGAAATATGAGTCAGTCCGCTATCTCGAGAGTATACAGAAGGGTTTCAAGAGACTGGTGCCTTCACTCGGAGGCCTAATACCAGCCGACGCCGGTGCACCTCGGAGCGTGACGACCGGTTTTTGGTCTCGACCTCTCTCCGAAATCGACACCTTACCGGCGTAGATGTGCAGCAGGAGCTACGTCAAGTTCGCGGGTGACTGTCAGTCATGGACAGTTAGAAGAAGTTGAAAGAAGCTAACCTTACTCCGAAAAGACCCGCTACAGCCGAAGTTGACCACAGCTCATCGTCAAGCACGCCTTCACTTTGCTCGAGAACATTTGGATTGGAGCATAGAGCAATGGCAGTCAGTCCTGTTCACAGATAGAGACGAGTGTGTCTCCATGGCAGCGACAGGAGAGGTCGGGTATACCGTCGTCCGGTGAACGGTTTTCACAGTGCTGCTTTGTGGAAACCGTTGCATATGGGGCTTGCATGATGTGGGCTGGAATTTCCTTAGAAGGCAAAACGGACCTTGTTTTCGTTCCTGGGGAGGCCGGGAGAGGTCTGACCAGTGATCGTTACATTGAAAATGTTACTCGGTATCAAGTTGTCCCTTTATCAAGGCTATTGGGAAAAATTTCATCTTGATGCATGACAATGCCCGATCACACTGCTCGGTGCCACACTGATTTCCTGAACGAAGTTGGATTCACACTATGCATTGGCCAGCGCTCAGCCCCGATTTAAATCCCATTGAGCACATATGGGACGAGCTTAAAGAAAGTAGAGCGAGGAATCAGCTCCGACAAACATAATGAGCTCAAGACTGCGTTGGTAGAAGTGGTCGAATACACAATCATCCATTAAATTGATAAGGTCGATGAAGAATCGCATGAGAGCAGTGATCAGAGCTAGAGGAGGGAATACCAAATATTGACACGAATAATTTTTTATCTTACGCACATTTTGTTTCATTTAAAACACAATAACCCCATACTGTGAAATTGATGAATTTCAACATTTTTTACATTATCATTGCATTAACCTTTTTTACTAAACTACTGAATCGATTTTCATGCAACTTCACCATTTAAAGCTCAATTACTAGGCTTTAATTATGTAAAACATTATATAGAGGTATAATAAGCATTTTTTTAGTTATATCACTTGTTATGCGTACTTGAGGCTTGAGTCGATTTACTGCACGCGAGGTTAGTAGCACAATACTAAAAGATCAGGAAATACCAACATAAAAATTAATTAATAATGGCGTATAGGTAAATATCATTGTCTATCTAACTATCCACAGTAGGACCTCCTTAATCCGGATAATTGTAAACAATGTCTATTCTATAGTGGAAAACATCGTGAGGAAACCTGCGCATGCCTGCCAAGAGATTCAAAGGTTGTGTGTGAAGTCGGCCTATCCGCACTGGGCCCGACTAAGGCTTACACTCTTTTTAACTATTAGCACTACACTGTTCAAACTTTGTAAGTATATGTATTCTGTGAACCGCTATGAGGTTTTCACAAGAAACTTGAAAAACAAAATTTTTTTTTCATAGTTCCACTAGTTTCTCATAATAAAGATGTAGATTTCTTTTTATTATATGTTACTTGATCGCCTTGGCCAATATTGAGATAGTTCCTCAAAAAAAAAGTTACGTTTATCAAAACAAAGCAGGAGTAATACTTAAAAACACTAGTTTCATTTAAAACGTTTATCATACTCTTATTCCACCTGCTTTTTAACAACACTAAGATAATTATAGCATTATTTAAACGCGAGGATTTTTTAACGTTCAACAGTGGAGTGCAGTCTCATTGCAATTTGCAAATAATAACTGTTACCCACAATAGAAGTGTTGGTTCAAAAATGACCTTCCGGTCATATATCAAATACCTTAATAGCCTATTACACTATCACAAAGGCCATCAGTCGCGTAATTTTTATCATGTGACTTACAATAAAATTATGTTTAAATACGAATTTTAATGGTGTCACATTAGTCACCTGGTAGGTTTGAAGTAATTCCATGTGATTGAAGGTGTATTAATGATATTATGACATCATGTTGTATAACGGTATTAGTTATCTATCATAAGTTGAAGCTTAAGTCTAAGTTGTAACTTATGAACCAAGCCTGCTCGTGATGCATTCTGCCGACTAGTGGTCGTCTCTGGCGACACGTCAATGATGTTATTGCTATTGGTTAATTAGGAGCTTTGTAGGCTTTGAGAGCGCTGTGCTCACTGTGAACTGTAAAATATATCATGACTTGTCCCTGTTTATAGTTTGCCTGGTAGATAGATGGAAGATTTACGGATTAATTCCAATTTTTTACGTATATTGTCAACTTTTTAAATTTTCTGCTCGCGTATCGAGCCATAATACCTACTAAACATGAACTGTACCTGTCAATTCTCTGTACATTATTTAAAATTGTGTAACTAAACCGAGTCGCAGTCAAGTTCGATTTGTCGAGTTGACGATTTAGCTTCATCAGTGGTCCCAAAAATTACCCTAAAGAAATATTGTCAGATTGTCATGTATTTGCAAATGGTAGCAATTAACACTTACCAACTTCCCTTGTGAACTAAGGGATAATTACGAGCCACGTAATGAGTTTCAATGATTAAGGGTCACGCAGGACGAGTAAGGTGCCGTTCGTGGTCAATGTAATGGGTTCGTAATTTGTCTGTGTGTATAGACGATAGATGTGTGTGGATACATACCTATGTTAAAAACATTCCAGATACTAAAACAACTTAGCTAATTAGTGGGCTTCGTTGGGTATTGTTAACATTTTTCACGTGAAGCTTTTTGAATTACCATATTATAGGATTTATATTTTAAGATTTTGCATTGCATTTATGTTGCAAGTGTTTTAATTCGGTGTTAGTAATATATTGTAGCTTCCAGTGGCTTATCCTGGTGGCAAGTCTCATATCTCGTTCCCTATTCGGCAGGAATTAGTGGATGAATTTAGATTACGTCTAGTCTTACATCCTTGCAATCACCTTCTCTTTTTAATACTGCTGCTCAACGAATATGGTCCAAATAATCTAATCACTAACCAACGCTAAAAGGCTGTCCAAATTCTTAAAAAATTTTGTTTTCATTCACTTATATTCATTCGTTTTATTTTTGGGGGATTCTCATTTAGAGGGACTTTAGCTGCAGAGGGAGAGCGTTCAGCGATAGTGATTGATATATTTTCATTTAAAAACTTAGCAATCTGAGAGTTCACCTTGATAGTAAGTGGTAACTGTTGCCTAAAATGCAACAGTGATTAAATACAAGCAAACTTACTTTGGAAAAAAAATAAGAGACCACAAAGCAGATACTAAATTTTACCGTTAAGATCTTAAACCGCTGTATCCAGTGCTAGCACTGTTTCATGATAATTTCCCTTTTAAGTTGATTCAATAATTTGAGGCTTTAATCATTTATTTACTTTTCTATTTCTAATGATGAAACAGGAAAGTATGCTGAATAAGCAAAGACTTTGCGTCCCTAAGCCGGTAAATTTCCTAAGGTTAGGTATCAGTGTACTCACTCGTTAAAAAACCAAGCCAACCAGAGGAAAGTGCGGTTTTCCTCAATATTGATTGTTATATTATTTTCTAGGATTACCTGTTAAGTGTTCGTTAAATATATTTTTATTTGTTATGATCCAAAAAAGGAAACAAAGCAGTCAAAGCCCCTACATAACCCATTTTGTTACTGGAATATATTGGAAACTTTTTAGGTTACCTATTAACAACATTAAATCTTATAACGTGCTACTGTTGCGCTCAGGCCTTCTCACATGAATGTGGCTATGGGATTTGCAATTGAAAATCATTCATTTAACCCTTATTTTTAATCTTAGATTCTACCTCACAAATATCTAATAGATCACCAAAAAAAAATGTGTAAAGTTTATTTGGAACAATTTTTATGAAGTCGGCTTGATAATATACATTGTATACACAACTGAAGATGTCTACTTGTATGAGGCTGGGTGACTTCTATGTAAAACACAAATAAGTTTATATCTTAATAACCGTAGAAAAACTACAGTTGGCACCAAATGATCAAAATGAGACAAATTTGATAAAAAACACCAGTTAAATAAAATATTACCTGATTTTCCTTTGTTGTAGGCCTTGACGGAGCTGAATGTTTAAAGAATTTTTATTACTATATTTTCTCTTTTTTTTCGGACTGACTTTTATCTATTGGCCGAGTATAGCCTTAACAGCTTGACCGGACAGGGATACTTTTATCTTTTTAGTAATATATTAAGTTTATTTCGTCAGTGAATACAAATACCTACGTAAGTATGTCTGTTTTATCGACGTTCCTCAGTGTAACACTGCTAGCGATATTACTCAAACTAAAACGCGTAATTCTCCAGTGAATCACTCCTCCGACATCATTCATTGCCGATGTCCAGAAATATTGCGGCTGTCAGCAATTTATAAGACAGCAGTATTTTAAACACTGACAAAACGTATTTAACAGGAATCTTTGATATGTTTTTAAATAGATGAGGATTTTCTCACTAGTAAATATTGTTAGGAGAATAGAATATTGGTGTGCTTTATTTCTATTGAGGTTGAAATGTGTTTTGAAATATCAAAAGCAAATACTTTATCCATAAATTATTTTTAAATTAGCAATAGCAGTTATGCTTTTCCCAAAGGTCGTCTATCGATTTTGCTATAAAGTTGTTATCATCAATTTTCTCTACTCATCTACTTATTTACCCGTAAATTTAATTTAATGTAGTAGGTTATTTGAATTTTTAAATCGATTACCATAAATTTTCATTTGACAAAAATTCGAATTCTAATTCAGCCGACTTCTTTCCTCATCTTTATCAAAAAATAAGTACTAGGTACTTAATTTTATGCTGAAGAATAAAACACATTTCTGGCGTTAAGATAAATACATATTTTAAAAACCGTGTTTGTATGTATGTAGGTATCTCACTGAGATTTTAAACTATTGTCGCCATGTACAATCATGCTCGAAAGGAACGAAACCTAGACGTAGGATGGTATTAAATTTATTATTGTGATAAAGTGTAATTTTCTACCGTATCTGATTTCTAATTGATGTCTGTTTAAATATAAGTGCTAACTTGTTGTTAGGTAGTTTTGCAATTGCCCATAAGTCTGTCTGACATCACGTTTAATTAAATGTTCATTTGTTTTTAGAAAAGTATTGGACTCAGAGAACTTCCTCACAGTTCCTTTGTACTTACTCTTTTTTTATGTATTTATAAATTTAAGCTCTCACAAAAAAGATTTGCGTGGACTAATTGTATTAATTTTTCTTTTTGTGCACCAAGAAGTTTCTATGTTTTGTCATACCTCTGTCGAACTTAGTTAATGTTAAAGATGCCTTTACGTACGTAAAGTTAAAATACGTTTTAAATATTATTTTTATTACCCTACATTTTCAAGCAACACGTTGAAATTTGTTTACATTTGTGTAAACAAAATTTCTCACTTTAGGAAGGCGAAGAATAAAATAAAATACGTGAAAGATAAGCTAATCTTTGTTACTCACCTTGTTAAACAGGTTTTATGACACAAGAAACATAACTTTTCTCACATAAAATCAGTATTGTTCACTTATACACTGGGACACTGTATTTATTGTGTTTTATGTAAAATATCACTTGTTAATACAAAATGGTGATTGGCGAGCCGGGACGGTAGATTGGCGGATAATTCGCGGCGATTCGCGACACGCGGCGACTGTGCGTGCGTCTAGTGTGCCGCCACAAGTTCATAAGCCCGAGAAGCCTCCGCGCGTTCTTTATAACTAAGTATCACTGCCGCCCTTACGCTGCTACGGCATAAGTTTTAATTACACCATTTTCAGACTAGTTAATACGAGATCGCTTCCAGTTTCAGCGGCGCGTGTCCTAACGTTCTGTTGGCGTCGTTAAATTCAAACCTATCGTTATGTTACAGCTACGCGTTGTTTAAGTTCTGGCAAATCCTGTATTTACTTTACCTTGGCCCAGTTGATCCGCAATAAAATATTACCTATATACATTTCATTGCTGGTACACCAGGGAAAATTATAGAGTAAGGGGACAAAAAATGTATAAATAATGCATTTGTATTTGAATGTGCAGATTATTAGATTGGTAAGTACTCGCAGGTACCTACACTGTTTGTCACCTTTATTTTTAATTAAAGGCTCCAGTAATTCGATATGTGTATGTAAATTAGGTGAATAAAAATGTTTTTTAGCTCGAACTACAAGACGAGAATAGCAATAGATGGTGACATAAAATATATGAGAACTGTATATATAAGTGGATTACTTTAGATCAGTGGTTCCCAAACTTATTTTGTCTACTGCCCACTTTGAGAATAAATATTTTTTTAGCGCCCCCATTTTTTCACCTATTTAAAAACCACTATAACTTCAAATTGAATCATTAATTATTGAATTATCATTTCTTTCTGGTCTCTTACCGCCCCCCTTGAGACCTGCAGCGCCCACAAGGGGCGTTATCCTCACTTTGGGAAACTGCTTAGATCTTAGCACAGACAATAGAAGAAATACTTA
>PQWD01010595.1:0-124458 GCA_019425675.1 Leucinodes orbonalis
TCGGAGGTCCACTCCATGGCTTATTATGTGATGTATTTTAAAATAGTCTTTATACTTAAAATGTGTTTAGTACATTCTCAAACAAAACTGTAACTTTTTAAGTATATAATAAATCTTAAATACTTCTTCCGGCTTTAAAACTAGCAGTGGACGCATTGGCTAAAATAACAGGCCAAACACCTGAAGCGCTTTTTTTTTCAAAGCAACAAAATTCATATTTTTAGTTTAGTATTTTAATTGTTTATTATTATATTTTTGTATATTTTTGACGTTCATATTCAAGTGCTTTTTGTAAGCCTAATTTGAAATAAAAGGATTCGATTTTGACTTTGAATACTGATAACTATATTAAATAATTCAATAAATCATCGAAAATAAAACCCAACACACTCGCACAAAGCAATATACATATCATTGGTCGTCCTAAGCTGGCATTGGAATAAGATTAAGTTTTCAATAGACAAATTCATGTTATTATCAAATTATAAGATGGCCACTTCAATCAAACAGAATGACAGACGTCAAGTGACAAGCGCGTCGGGCGGCCATCTTGTGACCATTGGAGATGACTTTAAAATAGTTAATCGGGCATTTCAATCTGACCTTTATTATCAATAGCACTGAATACAGAAGACCACATAGTACGGGACTGGACGATATTAAAAATAAAGAACATACTGTTATTCTTAAACGGTACTGGAATACTGGAATACTACTGGCAGCTGTTTGTTCAGTGCCCGTTTGTATTTACCAAAAAGGTAGTCATTCGAGGCTAGATGAGGTAAGCAAAGGACCGAGACATCTGGCCCAAAATGGAGGAGCCCTATGCCTAGTAGTGGATGGAGAGAAGGGCACCACATGAGTTTGATTTGGATGTTAATATAATAACTTATTTTAACTGTTACGTGCCCATATTGGTTACAAGAAAAAGAAAAAAGTTTATAAAATGTGTTTCTTATATATCTAATATCTAAAGAAAACCTTATTTTAAGATTATTTTACCTAAAGCGTCGGAGTCTGATTGGTGTGAACTGTTGCTTTCCGATTTGGAGGTTCAATTTTGCCATGAACTAATGTATTATCGAATTTTCGAAATTATATGTACGTTTATCCGACGCTCTTACGATGAAGGAAAAGGTGAGGAAACCTGCGCACGCCTGCGAAGAGGATCAAAGGTTGTCCGTGAAGTCGGCCAATCCGCACTGGATTGCGTGGACGACTTAAGCCTATACACCATATACGGGTAGGCTCGTGCCCCTCGGTGGGGACGTGTAATGAGCTGATGATGACACCTAAAGCGCTTAAGCATTTTCGAGTAATTAAAAACAGGAAAGCCGTATAGATGCCTCACTTAAAAAAGTTTGATCTAATATGCCTTGAGGAATTTAGGATCACTAACAATTTCCACAGCATGATGCCAGTAAGTGAAGTTAACATTCAATAACGCCAGCAAACAGCTCATTAAACAGTACAGGGAAATCCGAACAACTTTACTTGACCCAGGAATTAAAAACTCATATCATTATACAATTAAAAAGGGGGAGCGAGTCTAAGTCATAAATAAACTCTGACCATCAAAGGCGTTCTGTACCGATCAAAACAGGGCTTTGTTGCGTTCGAAGCAAAAATAGTGGACCGACCGCGTTGAGCCTCTGAATAATTGAAGCGACCGTGGGAGAACCGCCATGTGGTGACGCCACGGAAATGGCCAGGGGAATATGTATTGTTACGACAATTTAGTTTCTTGTAGACTCTTCTTGATATATTCCAACTTTTTAATGGTACGAATCGAACAGGACGGTAAGTGATACGCCTGACCATGACAGTAGCATTGAAGGAGACCCACAACTGATAAACAGTTATTATTATCCATCAATGCCACACTGCGTCTGTCACCCGAGACAACAAATGTAGCTAGTGAAATTACCGGGTATAAGAGACCTAGTCTTATAACCGGTAATTTTTCTAGCTACAGTGCCCTCATCCTGAAACACAAAAGTGCATAGCACTCTTATATTACGGGACAATATCTTGCACTGCGGTGGTACCTTCCTAAATGACTCTGTATCGAGTCTACCAAGTAAACTACCACCAACTGCTTGAATGGTGATATTTATTAAGGTTCAGCCCGCTGCAGGACAGAGAGTCGACTTCACGATAGTGAAGAGTTTTGCCATAATATCCACGCTTGGCGGGCTGATTTGTTGAAAGTAGTGCCTTTACATTATTTTATGTATTGAGGGAGTGCTGCTTTCCTTTCCCTTCGGGCAACCGCGAGAAGCTGGAGGTGGGGACAAATCTTATCAACACTTGGCTTTGGCAACATTTGGTGTAATGTTTGAGACGTCGGCTACTACACCAAGGGTTCTAGGTTCAATCCCCGAGGAGTACAAACATTTGTGTGCACAAACATGTCTGTTTGTGTTGGTCTGTGTGTTTTCTTTGTATATTATGTATGTATTTAAAAAAGTAAGCATATGCGTATGTTCATGCGTTGTTTAGTACCCATATTACAGGCTAAATGATAAGTTTGGGACTAGATTAGTTAGTTAGGGATAAAATCATAGAAAATAAGAAATATGACTTCACACTTCAGATATTACTTTTTATTTAGAAGAGGTTTTTTAAAATACAAATATAAAATACAACAAAACATACAATATAAAAGCAATATTTTAATAATTAAATTATATTTAAAACGGTTTTACCTTTCTTTACCAATCGCCTGCTTGCAGAAACTCAATACCGGCATTACCGGCCCTTAAGCACTCAACAGTCTAAGCAGATCTTAGGTAGGGAGAGCAGGCTCGAATGTCGTCAGTGATTTCATAAGTGGCATTAGTTAGATTTGCGATTGTATTACATTGATTCGATTAAATAAGATTTTGGATGTTGTGAGAAACGAAACTGAAGAGGTTTTGACACTGTAGGAGGTTGGGAATCTCGTGAAATCAATGCTCACATGTTTTGAACGTAATATCTTTTTAACAACTTAAGCTTTATTAACTGAGATTTGAAGTTGTTATAATTTTAAATAAAGTGAAGAGTGAACAAATAATATTATTGAATAGGAACCTGAGTAATAAAAATTTTTATTTCAAATTTTAATAGTTTGGTAACCCTAGATAATTAAATACATATTTTTTAACCGCTGGTACTTGAATTAGATTAAATATAACTTAACACTATTTACACCAAAATTAAATGGTTTACATCAGTACAAATGAAAACTAAGTTCCGTTACAATAAAAAAAATGCAAGAAGTAGTACTATGAAAAAATAAGTAGTTCAAATACTACTTACTAGATAATTTTTATAATACAATATCTGCAAATTACACACTAAAATATTTGCAGTAAAAAAAAAATTGAATGACATTTAAGCGCAAAACCATGAGTATCTCAAATAAACTCAAACTCAAAAATGTTTTATGCAAATAAATCATTACATGACACTTTTGGATCGTCAAGAAGTTATTTTTAATGAATCTACCGAGAAGATACCGGCAAGAAACTCGTGTAGTTACTCTTTTTAAAACATAAATAACTAACTACTTGTATTCAGATAAATGTATTCATGATGAATATCATATAATCGTCATGTTAGTAATCGTAACAATGTATAATATAAGTTTAAATTAATACGTCATCAAGAAAGTTTGGTGGCGGGTAGCAGATGGATGTCAACTGCAAGGGATCGGTCCGCGTGGAAATCATTAGGGGAGGCCTTCGTTCAGCAGTGGACTTTCTAGGTTGTAATGATGATGGTGAAGAAAGTTTAACGTCGTGAAGTCTTGATTTAGCAAGTATTAGGCATCGTATGGTAGGTACAATAGTATGTGCTTACAAAAAAAACTCTTAAAGATACTACGTAAACTACCTATCATTATCATTATTGACTATACAATTTAAAACATCTATTCCTCCAACCTACATTGAAACATAGAACAAAACATCGTACAATTACAATAATACATGGTACTATTTGTTTCAATTGCGCCCCACACCTGTTATTAGTTCAAAAATGGTCGGTACCACGAAAAAACTCGTCGATTTACCGTAAACTGAGTTAAACTGTAATTACTGGTTTTCCGTGCATACTTCACGTCGGTAATGAAATAAACCGCGACCACAACATTTAAACAGTGGCCGTTTGATCGGGTGGCCACCACGTGCGCCATTTCTCACGGCGGCCGCGCGCGTGCACGATATAGTTTTGAGGATATAATGTTTTGTTCCTTATACACTGCTGATAAATCAAGGTGTATATGAATATTTAAATTCACAGCAACACCAGCAACGCCTTCTCTTCTTCGTCTCTTCAACCTATCATAGTCCTCAGCTGGACATAGGTCTCCCCTTGTGCACCAGATATTCCAGTCCTCCGCTTTTCTCATCCAGGGAAGATGTGGTCTTGGTTTTAATTTTATTCCACAATATTCCGCTCGATTGGTTGACCCGCGAAAAAAAATACAATAGATATTTTATCGTGTCTATCACATCAGTCGAGCTCTAGCCGTCAATGTACAACAAACATATCACAAACAATGGGAAAACAATCACTTGTGTACAGTTGTTTCCATAATAAAATAATTCACTTAAATATGCAAGCGATTAAACGTGGAACAAGCGTCCGTCATTACCGTGGCATCGGCAAATCGTTCGGTAATGCGGGACGGCACAAAACTGTCATTTAGCCCTGTTAGGGACGAGCTCTATGAATTGTTAACAACTAGGGAAGGGATCTACCACCGATTTATTTAACGCTGAAAAATAATGCTAGATTATGGACTATTAAACTAAATATCAGCTGAAAGGTATTTAAATTTATTATTATTTTGTCAGTGACAACAAATCCGCTTATGAATAAACTTTATTCAGTCATTGGCTACTTGTATGTTAAGTTGGCAAAATTAGGTCAAGTCCCATTCGTTGAATATCGAAGACATTTAGTGACTTTCTACCTAGGCAGGTTACTTTCCCCTGCCTCAAAACACCGTCTGGAGACTTCAAATAATTTGTTATCGCGTTTGGTGTAATTTATTATTTTTAGGAATGACTTATCACTGTTGGCCACGGATGACCTCTGCAGCTTTACCGGCAAATTAGTGAGTACAGATGGCTCTCAGCTTTAAACACAATGAGCCTAAGGGCGTCCCAGAGTAATACTCAAACCTCGGCTTAGGGCGTTGCGGGTAGGGCTAAATAACCTAGTATATGTTTGGGGAGAAAAGTGGCCCGGTTCGATACCCATTCACATGATTAATATGAATTTTCTACATAATCAACTTTAAGTTAAGGTGCGATATATATGAAAATATAGTACTTCAAACATCGGTACTTTACGCACTACCGATATCAAGATCGTTCCACATTAGTTCGTTTCCGTCACATTCGAAGGGCTGGTGAAAAGTTGCTGTATCCCTAATGACGGTTTGCGACTGAGTTCACGAACTCTGTGGGGAACTGACGGAAGTTTGATATGTTTATACGTTTTAAATAATGTTGGGATCAAACTAAATTCAATTTTAACCTGCTTTGTGATTCATAGTAAATTATAAAGATAGATTGATAAGTAATTAATTTAATCAGTTGAACAATACATTGCAATAATCAAAATATTAATTAAAAATTTATGATTATATATTATTATTTAAATTGACAGGACAATTTTGCATATCGTCAATTTATCATTTTGAAATAAATAGTAAATAAAATAATCACTGGATTCTTTGAACATGCAAACTTTATAAACATTTCGTTATAAGTATTTCGATGAGCTATCGATGCGACAAACAGACAGACCTGCTCTTTCTACTATTAATACATGCCAATACAAATCACGGTACCCAAGTATACCCGAAAAGGCACTAAGTTTAAAGTATTTAGTATCATTACATACATTTAAGATAAATATTATATTATAATTTATTATAATTTATTGCAGTATCATTACATACATTAAGATAAATATTATAAGATTGATAGAAAAGATCGATAAAGATAGTATAAATATAATACAAAGTTTAATGGTTTCTTTGTACGAATTGTATGTCAGTTCAAGTACTAATATAATTTGTATCAAAGATTAATCCAGTTGGAGACATAATGATATATCCCTTTCATATCTGTCTGTGTAGCTTGTAGTGTAGTGTAACATTAGTCTTTTGTGCCTTTGCAGTAATATAGAAAGCTTTTTCTTTTGTGTATCCGAAGTAACTAAATTTGTTAAAATTCATAATAGTTGGATAATGGTGCTGGTTGCACATTGACTCTAAACGTAGTTAAATAAGACTTACATATATCCTTGTGTGTAATTTTGTTATCCTTAATAAAGAAAAAAAAAAAAAAAAAAAAAAGTACCATATACTAAAACATAAGAACCTTTGTACACTTAGTTGCAAATAAAACATTTGAATTTGAAATATATTTTGTTCTTCATATCTGCATACATAACACATCTTTAAAAGCATAGAATGTGTAAGGATTTTGGAGACAGGACATTGGTGTTTTAGTGTATTTATTGTTAATAAATTATTTTCATACGACGTGACCTCAGCAGTATATTAATTTATCAAAAAGTTTACAATACTTCACACCATTTATGATTATAGCAGAAGATACGGATGGCACAGTCATGACATGAGTCCCAGTTATGACAGAACCACTACTAACAAGCGCAATGATACCAATACCTACACTACAGCAACGAATGTGACGTTAAAATACAAAACACCCCGCAATTTGTGACGTTAATAAGCAACCACGTAATAACAGTGCATCACTCGCCCCCCTCTCCCTCTCCTGGCCGTACCCTGTGTTTACCTCTTTAATATTAAGATATAAATTAGCCAACAGTACACGCCGTTACGACATTGGCCGACGCGGTTTAAATATTTAGAGTGAGAGTACGACGCCTTTGGCCGCGGGCCAGGGAAATGAGAGCCAGGGGAATAAATGCCGTCAGTCAAAGTAGCAATGTTGATTAAATATTTATACACATAAGAATTGTGAGGAGTCGACTGCAATCGTTGGACTTTAGAGGCGTGGCTCGGGACTTAGCTGGAAAGTAGAGTTAGTTATAGTTACGTATTTATGCTTTTGTATACTGAGCGTCGGTGGCTCATTGGTGTCGAATATCCGATTTGGAGGGTGCAGGTTCAAATCCCGCCACGTATCAATTTATATGACAAAACGGAATCCTTATTAACAATCCTACAATAGGCCAAAGTACATTCACCAGCACACACACACACACACCCTCCCTCAAACACACACCTACACCCTCAAACGCTCACCCACACACATACACACATTTTACAGTTATACGATTACATTCTGTGTTTCCTATAATTGTTATGTGATAAATAAAGAATTTTATGATTATTATTTTCGAATTCATTAAACTTCGTGACCGAGTGGCACCAGAATTCCCGTATAGGGTGTACAGGCATTAGTCGTACACGTGGACCAGTGCGGATTGGCCGACTCCACGCACAACCTTTGAATCTCTTTACAGGCGTGCACAGGTTTCTTTACGATGTTTTCTTTCACTGTAAGAGCGTCGGAAAACGTAGACGTAATTTCGAAATTCGTAAGGAAGTTGGTACGTAACGAGATTTGAACCTGCGCCCTCCAGATCGGAAGGCAACAGTCCACACAATGAGCCACCGACACTCTAAAGCTTGATATTATTATTAAGAGATAATATTATATTATTATCAGCGGGGACGACCCAGAAGGACTTCATCATCAGCTCCTTATACGTCCCCACCGAGAACACGAGCCTACCGTATAGGGTGTATAGGCCTTAGTCGTCCAGCGGGCCCAGTGCGGATTAGACGACTCTCGCACAAGCTTTGAATCTCTTCGCAGACGCGCGCGAAGGTTTCCTCACGATGTTTCCTTCACCGTAAGAGCGTCGGATAACGTACATATATTTTCGAAAATTCGAAAATACATTGGTACGTGTCGGGATTTGAACCTCAGCCCTCCCGGTAGGAAGGCGACAGTCCACACCACTGAGCCACCGATGCTCTCAGAAGGACTTACCTTGACCAAATTGGTCAAGTCCTTAAGGGGCTGGGGTTCCAAGCAAAAGGAATAAAAGAGCTTGTACGAAAAGTTTGATGGATGTGAATGAAGCTAGAAAAGTATGTTAGGAGCGCGCAAAGTGGCGTTCCATCATCTCTGCCTACCAAGGGACCAAGGCGTGAGCTTTATTTATTTATTTACTATTGTTTAAATATTGGCAAAGCGAATTTTTATTATCCTAATTGGAAAACAATAGAAACAAACCTGAACTGTGAACCTGCCAAATTTTTTCAATAATAAGAACATGATTAAATATAGATTACATTGAGTTATCAGTATTTACAATGAAGCATAAAATGTGACTATTATCACAATATTTTGACTATTCTGATAACACAATCTATTATATCTTAAGTACTAACAGGTTACTTCAGGATAGTCACGTCAGCTGTTAAGTACCTAAAACACTATTTTTATTTCATACTAGCCGTTCCTCGTATGAAATACATTCAGTGACGTACACTCTATATATGCAAATAAGCAGTGCATACCCTGTGCATCCAGACAACCAGCAAAATCGCCAACTTATTAAATGATACCTACTTATTCGCCCATTTTCCTATACAGATTTAAGAAGAAAGAAGAAGAAGGAAAAACATTTATTGACCCTTTTTAAAACAGATTTCACAAATAACAACAAGTCTTATAAGTATAAAAATAGTATTTAAAATAAAAGAAAAAATTAACACAAAAATAACAAAAAGGTCAAAAGGCCCCGCCTCGGCATGAGTTGAATCTGTAGGCGATCTGCTATTATCAGCAGCACTCTATTTGACAAAAATGTTTTTTTTGCGTTTAGTGTCACTCACTTTGCATACCCTTATCATACTCTCTGCGCACGCCACTGGTTATAAGTGAGTTTTAAACTCTGACATTAAGTTAAGTTATTTATAACACAAATGCCCATTTATACCTAGCATCTACCAATCAATGCACGTTAAATTAATTAATTCGAAACCACTATCCTATTCTCAAAGATACATAATTTAAGGTTCCTTCTGAATATTTCTTAACACCAAAAGTGTAAAATCTAGGTAGGTACATCATCATTATCAGCTCATTACACCTTAGTCGTCCACGCGGGCCCAGTGCGGGTTGAACGACTTCACGCACAACCTTTGAATCTCTTCGCAAGCGTGCGCAGGTTTCCTCACAATGTTTTCCTTCACCGTAAGAGCGTCGGATAACGTACATATAATTTCGAAAATTCGAAATTACATTGGTAAGTGGCGGGATTCGATCCTGCGCCCTCCCGGTAGGAAGGCAACAATCCACACCATTAAGCCACCGACGCTCTTGTAGGTATGTACATACAAATATTATTTAACAATGAAAATTCTATATCAATGTCGTCCATTCATGATTACAAACTCAATCGGTTTAGAATTACTTACAGGATTAATTGTTTATTGATAGGAATATTTTTAAATGATATGCTTTTTCATGTTGATAACATAATCTGCATAGTAAATAACAAAGCAATTATACGAAGTCACCTCGCGGGTGCTGATTGGCAAACTGGAAATTTATTAGAAAGACAATCACAAAGAAAATGTTATTTATTTCTGAACATATCTCAATTTATTCGATGGCTTAATGATCTGGACTGTTGCCCTCCTACCGAGCTGAGGTTCAAATCCCGCCACGTACGAATGTGTTTTCGAATTTTCGATGAAGGAAAACATCGTGAGAAAACCTGCGCACGCCTGCGACGATTTAAAGGTTGTGCGTGAAATCGTCCAACCCGCACTGGGCCCGCGTGGACGACTAAGGTCTAAACACTCTATACGGTAGGCTCGTGCCACTCAGTGGGGACGTTTAATGAGCTGATAACGATGATATCTCAACTGAATAATATTATCTTCATGTTTCTAGCTATAAAAACTAGAAACATGAAGATATTTTAGAGTTGCCATTACACACGTTATAAGCTAGAATAAAAATCCTTAGTTATAGGCAGTCCCAGTGTCGCAATTTCTTTTCGGTTCTTACCTGTGAAAAGTTATTATATTTCTTGGTAAATTTACTGATTCATTGCGATGATGGCATGTTTCAATTGCACAGGATGGCATTTTGGAAAAAACGGTAATTTCTTCTAATATTCGTGCGTCTTGACTCGTCTCACGAGCGTATACTGGCAGCCAGTATATGCTCGTTGAGCTTACAGTTGTCGCACTTTAAACGCGGCTTGCCCCATCTCCTGTATTGGGAAATCTGTGCTCGAAGCTTTGTAGCTTTTTCCCGTGATGATTCTTACTTTGCGTGTTTGCGTACACGACATCATTCCTTAACACATCAATGAGTGGTATCCGTCACAGGTACCGGTTATCACCTCCGATTAAACATGTACTTGCAGTAATCCCCGATAACATATTTCCACGAGTCACAATTTATTGATATGATAACTATATCGCGTAAATATTTGCCAACATCCTTATCAGAATGCCTATCGAGTAGGAACTGTTAGTGATGATTACTGACGCGTTTCCTGTTAAATATAATTGATTCATTGTCAGCCCATAACATGCAATTTCAGGGTACAGGCCTTCCCTTAGCTTAAGGGGAAATCGGTTTGCAATGTACTGTTTTATTTCAAAGGAAGGCAAACGAGCGTAGATATCGTTACCTGTGATAAATCGCAACTTCAAAATAGCAGCGTGGGTGTTGCCGTTCTTTAAAATGGGAAAGGATGATGGAAAGAAGAGGGAAGGCGGTTTTGGACCTCCGATAATAAACGAAAAACATAGTAAAACGTTGCCTTACTCCGGACGCACAATAGCATTCACTTTAAAAACAAAACTCTACATCTTAATAAGTTTACTGAAAATACCTGGAAACGTTGCAGAAACATGTTGGTAAATCTGTTTACAATTACAATAAATCACGGTTTAAATTTTATAAGATAAACTTTATTAACAACATAGAATATCTTAAGAAAACTACTTATTATTAAATCCGATATTGAAAAGGTAGTAATGTTTAAATGGCGAACTTTCCTTTCCGGCTTTGTTCTTCAATGGTTTACGAAGTAGTCTAGGTCAAACTGTTATACCAACATAAAAACTGATACCAACATAAAAAACCTGTGATACCAACATGAAAAAGCTTTTGTGTAAGCTCAAAGTGCGGTAGTGTTCGGGTCGGAGGCGGCGTGTTACTCCGTGTCGTGATCAGTTTCGTAAACACCAACAACGCCGTGATTGGCAGTTGACCGGCCATGCGCAGCCTGCCTCAGGGCTGCCATCTTGGGAATAATAAAATAATTCATTGTTTAAACGTGGATTATTTAGGGATTAGAGGGGCTATGTTCTTGGCAGTCGACAGAAGAAAGGCGACAGTCCATACCATTGAGCCACCGACGCTTCCATTTCGGGAGCTCGATATTAGTGACTTTGAATTTGTGAACCAATCCCGTCGTCAGTGTCCAAGGCCATGAGACTTTATTGCAGATAGTTCTTGACTCGTACGAGATGGCAAACAGGATAGTACGTAATCGTATACGTGTTATATTAAGCTTACAAAATATTAATTTCGAAAAGCATAACTAATAGCATGTAATCTTGTCTCACAGTATCTAGTAATTAAATTGCCTTTTTCACCAAAGGGTGAAAATCAATCAAAATTAATCACTAGGGCATTCCCCACTATAATTTTACTGATTTTTAGGAGTTTGGTAAAGAAATTATTGATGAATAAGTAGCAAGTCTGGTACACTGCCTTTTTGTTATATTTATAAGAATTGACAACCTTAAAGAGAGCAGCCTCAGTCTTCAGTAGCGCGCGCGTCATGTGTCAGAGCGATCTACGAAACCTGACAGACAGACAGCCGGCAATACGGTACTTCTGTGCACCCAACTAGCAACCCTAACAACCGAATATCCAATGACTTGTTGACCAAGATTGCTTGTCACAGCCAAGGTGCTGGTTAGCTTTGATAAGCCGCTAGGTGTTGGAGGTCAGTAGGATCAAAATGTGGAGTTTGGAGAAAGATGTAAAATATTTCACGTTCAGTTCACTATTCGGGAATAGATCATGTGTTATATAGTTCATTCTAGTTGGTTATAGATAGATAGATAGATATTGCGTTTATTTATATCACCAAAAAAACAATTCAAAATACATAGACGTTGTGATGTGTGCGTCGCGGCGATATAAAAAGGCCAGAGCTCAGCGATAGGTTTACCATTAGCAAACCGCTCATTTTCAGCTACAGCCAAGGTTACAAAAACCATCAACAATTAACACTAACGTGATTATTATTAATAAATAAAAACAATTAAATTTTAATACGATAGATTTTTAAAATGATAATTCAATAGAAGCGGTGATTAAATTATAATGATATTACATGAATTTAAAAATTATATTTTATTTATTTATTTCGTACAAAGGTTGACAATTTAAAAGTAACAAAAAGGAACAATAAGTACAGGTAGGCTTATCTCTAAAAAGAGATTTCTTCCAGCAGACCAAATAATATAAAAGAAAACTAAAATGTTAGAGCGGTAGACGAAAGCAACCATGCACAATATAAACTAATACAAACACATGAGATTAAGATATATATGTATATATATACATATAATTTATATTATTATCCAAATAAAAAACTTTTATATATAAAAATTAGAATTAAATAATGAAGTAAGTGTATAATAATAAAATAAAAAGTGAAATAAAATTGTCGTTACATTTTTTTGATGCGATTCCAGAATTTTTTACATACACAAACTACTATATTAAAGACCAATACTATATTAAAGACGAGAGCGTCGGTGGCTCAGTGGTGTGGACTGTCGCCTTCCTACCGGAAGGGCTGAGGTTCAAATCCCGACACGTACCAATGTATTTTCGAATTTTCGAAAAATATATGTACGTTATCCGACGCTCTTACGGTGAAGGAAAACATCGTGAGGAAACCTTCATGCACGCCTGCGAAGAGATTCGAAGGTTGTGTGTGAAGTCCAATCCGCACTGGGCCCGCGTGGACGACTAAGGCCTAATCACCCTATACGGGTAGGCTCGTGCCCCTCGGTGGGGACGTTTAATGATGATGATGACTACATTAAAGACCAATCTGGAAACTTACCACTAACAAAGCCGAAACGTCTCTTTGTCTCCGCTCTTTGCATTTCCATTACTACCAAAACTAACCTGGTTAAAGTAGCTGGTAGCAGATGGATGTCAACTGCAAGGGATCGGTCCGCGTGGAAATTATTAAAGGAGGTCTTCTTTCAGCAGAGGACATTTACACTTTAATGATGATGAAAGATGATACCATAAAAAACTTATCAGACTACACATACCATTATAAATCTTGACGACCTGTTTGGTGTAATGGTAGAGACGTCATATACTACATAAAGGGTTCCGGGTTCGATCGCCGGACAGTTCAAATATTTGTATAACGTTAGTATATTTGTATTGGTGTGAGTGGCTCAATTGTGTGGGCTGCTGCCCTCCTACCGAGAGGACTGAGATTCAAATCCCGCCATGTACCAATGTGTTTTCGATTTTTCGAAATTATATGAACCGTATCAGACGCTCTTACGGTGAAGTAAAAACATCGTGAGGAAACCTGCGCACGCCTGAGATGAGATTTAAAGGTTATGCGTGAAGTCGTCCAATCCGCACTGGGCATAAGCATTGATGATAACTATATGTCAGTTGTTGTTCTCCTTCAATGTCGCTCTGTAATGGTCAGGCGTATCACTTACCATCAGGTGAGCGTCCCAACCTTCCTGTTCAGTTCGTAAAATAAAAATTTCCTACGTTAGACGTTAAAAATAATGTTTTTCCAAATGTTTCAACAGTACTTAAATAGAACCATATATTAAAATTGTAGAATAACAAAGAACATTTATTTTACCAAATTTATTCAATTCGAAAAACAAAAGACACTAAAGACTTGTTTGAACAGTAATAAAATTATGTTATAACATTGCGTTACAATGGATAAGATGTTTTCTAATATATGTAATATGTATGATTGGATAAATATAATCATATGTACACAATAATACTCGTGTTGGCACCAGGTATCTGTTATTGTAGATTGGCACACGTGTAATTTTATATTAGTTATTTACGTCAATCGTTATGTAAATAAAAAAACTAAAAGCAATTTCAGTTTTGTTTTCTTTTGATCACTTTGTTCTTTTGCTCAGTTTGCACCATATACTATAGCCATGTTCTGTTCAGTTTTATGTTTTATGTCGGCTCTATTTCACAGATGCGAGCCAAATGTCTTAATTTTTTAAATATCTGGCCGAATTTGGACACGATTTTGTTATTAGCGAAACTCCATCCTTATTTTTTATACGTCCATGATTGGGGCCGCATTATCTATTTAACACATTATCATCATCAGCCTATAATGTCCCACTTGGGCACAGGCCTCACAAAGCATAACTATGGGGAGGCAACATATTTTTCTCTATCTGATCATATTTCTGAGCCCCGCGAAGATTTGTTTCAGTCGATTTAGGTGCTTGTAAATCGTGTTATCATCTTATCGAACATATTTATTGTTAAAATCAGTCATTTAACATATTCAGTATATAAACTAGTACATATTTAATTTATAATCTCATTTCCTATTTATCTATATCAAAACACAACATCAACGTAAGCGCACACGAATAATAGTCCCCCAACCAGCGTGCCTTTACAACTGTTATCACGTCAAAAGCATACATTTACTTTCATTTAAAATGGACGAAACCGTAACTGGATACTCCCCGTTGTGCCCGGTAGCAACATTGCGATAAACATCTAAAAACATATTATTTTTCACTCAACAAAACTCAATAAAGAGATCGCTATCTAATTGTGCAACTTACTGCATAGGATTAGTTGTTTGTTGAAGCTTTTTGAACGCTAAACGGTTTTGCGATGCCTTGCCTTTTGCAATGGCCGGTGCTAAAGCAAGCGTTTACATCGGCTAAAGTTCCTTTTTCAAAACTCAACTGGCAATGTTGTGCGTAATGAGGTAATGTAGCTTTGATATAATTGGCCAATTTATGATTTAGAGTAAAATTAAAAAAAAAATAGTTTATGGTCCGTGAATATTTTTTGTAACACAAAATATGTATTCTGACAAATGGTTGTACAAAAATGAAAGGAAATGTCATCAAAAATGTGTCCGAAGCAATTTGTGTTTGGCAACTTTATTTTTAATCGACTTGGTATCAAATATATGATTTGGAATATTATTCTATTATGAATAGCATCTTTGTCATAAATTCCAATACAAACATATTATACATTATTGCGATTATTAGTCTTCAAACCCAGCTGTACCAAAAGATGCAAAAGATCTCTCGAGATCAAGAAAAATGCACACTTTGAAACTCTACACATAATCATGCAACAATAACATTGTATTTTTTTAAAAATCACGCGAATTATAACCAAACCGATCACATTACTGGCAAACTGGATTAAAGCGGACATGACCACAAACTTTAAAGGAAGGAAGACTTGTCATTTGAGAAATATTCGAACAGTGCAGCAACAATCTGTTATTCTTATTTCCCAAACAGCGAACAGGATTACCTATTATTCGGCCCCCCAACAGATACAATCTAACTGTATTGAAATAGGAAATATGATAAGTTTATTATAACGATATTTGGTGTTTTCGGCGTTCGGCCTTTGTGTCGTAGATGGCGCGATAGCTTTGTATCTCGGCCTAATGTGCCAGATTATGTTTCGGCCCACAATAAGGTGGTTTGTTTTCGATCATCCAGATATGCAACTGTCATTTTGTTTGAATAATGCAGGGAATTGTGAGAAAATGCCGACAACAAACAACAATGGTAATAAGAACAATATGGACGACTATGTATAATTCTGCGGCTTTTCTATTAGATAGTTCTGTTAGATCATTCTAAGTTATATCAGCAAGCTTGTATATTGCATTAAAGTATTTTTATTTTAAAAATATTTAAAATGATAACTATTGAATAAATAAATGTCAGTACTGAAATAACAAGGACATATGTATAAACAAATGTATTATATAAATAAAAGTGCGTACTTCTCTGTAATAAGTATAACATTGTTATCAAAGTTTTTATTAGATAATTATAAACTTTACGTAAAGTTGATCAATTAACTTTTGAGTTTTAGTGATATTTTTTCCATTATAATAAAACACATGTTAAGTGATAATTATCAAGTAGTTGTTTCTAAGTTGCAGTTGTCTAGTACGAGAAAAATTAACATTTTATACAGTAGTTATCAACCTAAAAGATTTACATACTGAATTCATGTTATTCTTTCAGAACAATAACCTTTTATGATATTATATATTCATGTATTTGCTCCATTCGACAATATTGTTATAAGTGCTTAGTCAGCATTGTGTCAGTCATATTACAAAGAGAGCCATTTCATATTGACTAACGTTTCACCGCCAGGCTTGCTACAAAATTTATTTGCTTTACCATGTTGTAGGGCAAGCGGAAAATTATAGATAACAAATGTAGTTTATTTATTAATAGTTAAATAATGTGTCGCTATATTTCTACAAATACATATAGTCTTTGAATTCTGCTTTTTCAGAGTTTTTTTACATGAAAGAATGTGGAAAATATTAGTTTAGATTTATAGTCAATAGGAACTTAGGTAAGGTTATTGTTTAAATAACTGTTCAACTGGAAAAAGCCATATTAATAAAATCTTCCAAGCATGCAAAAAAGAATCCTAGAATTTGACATATCAAACATTTTTAGTTTTAAGAATATGATTGATATCTATTATTTACGTTCGTTGGCATGAACATTTAGAAAAAGAAAGAAAGAATGAATAAAGCTTTATTTGACAAAATTAAAACACTACATACATTGGTATATGTACCAAGATTGTACACATATATACATTTTAAGGAAAGACAACGTTAAACAAAGAGACAAAACATAACAGTGAACAGAAAAGTTTACACGCTGTGCTCTTGATTTAGAAAATAATTTTTTTCGCAAGCTTAAATAATTTGTTCAACAAGTTAAATTACAAAAATGTCTCATATTAATTTCATAGTATTTTTCAGTTTAATTACTACAAGCTCCAGCAACTTC
The DNA here is from genome assembly GCA_019425675.1 of Leucinodes orbonalis. NCBI lineage: Eukaryota > Metazoa > Arthropoda > Insecta > Lepidoptera > Crambidae > Leucinodes > Leucinodes orbonalis. The sequence continues at coordinate 17,174 of PQWD01010595.1, forward strand.
ACCTGAATTCCTTTTTCGGAAAATGCTACAACAATAACTCGGTGACCAGTGGAAAATTTTGCTTTGTGTGTATGCAAATACCGGGCATTGTGTCCACTAATCACGGTTTTTCTGGCTTTCACGCGCCTTATGATTATATGAACACCTTTGTATCGGTTTTCTGATCTACTTGGGTCAGTTATAGAGAGTTTGGTTGGAGTATGCCTTTATTTTTGTAGCAAATATTCATCAAATCTTAAAATTTACTCGTGATATGTTTACTTGTTTGTTTACTGCTGGCTACAGTTAATTTTAATTTTATCACTTCATCATCATTATTCTAGCATTTCTAGCCTTATATTTCAAGTGCTGAACGAAGGCCAACCATAAAGATTTTCATGCAAACCAACTTGTTTACTTAGTCTTCCAAGAGCGTCGGTGGCTCAGTGGTGTGGACTGTTGCCTTCCTACCGGGTGGGCTGAGGTTCAAATCCCGACACGTACCAATGTATTTTCGGAAATATATGTACGTTATCCGACGCTCTTACGATGAAGGAAAACATCGTGAGGAAACCTTCATGCACGCCTGCGACGAGATTCGAAGGTTGTGTGTGAAGTCGTCCAATCCGCACTGGGCCCGCGTGGACGACTAAGGCCAGTACACCCTATACGGGTAGGCTCGTGTCCCTCGGTGGGGACGTTTAATGAGATGATGATGACCTAGCCTTCCCAAATAAAAGGCACTTTTATGATATAGGAGCAAACGATAAAATAAAAAGGACCCTGATAGTCAGATACAATGAGGTAGCAGTACCAAGTATGGATAATTTACTCCCTATCATATACGCGATAAAGACATAATCTCAGTTATTACTGGAATTGTCACACAAAATCTGACTTTAGCTGTGTCATATAAGAATATAATTTAAATAAACATGCTCTTATTAATTCTTTATATCTATGGCACTTAACTTGCTTTACGTGCAAAAGCAATTTTATTAATCGTGTTTGTTTTATCGATTTATGACAAGTAAGGGGTGTAAAGCAAACGTAATGGACTTATGCTTACTCAAATATAATATTTCTTGATAAAACCCTATTTTTCGAGAAACACTCAAATAATCACACCGTAATGTTTTTTTAGATGGGATGTTATAATAAAAGTGACTAAGTAGAATTTATCAAAAACAGGCCTGGAAATTTAGGTACTTAAAATTTGTGGAGGCTTGTCACACGAAAGACGTCCCTTCTAATTGTGATTTATTTGTTTTCTAGTACAAGCAACGCTTTTATTTCTATTGTATAATGTTTTCATCTATTATTCGTATAATCTAACACCAAAGTTAGAACAGATTTTTAAAAACAATAAAAGACAACTTTCTAAATTGTCACTTGGATTCTAATTTACTGAAGCAATTCAGATACAAAATGCATTTCCAGTAGGCCGCAACTTTGCCCCCACCGCACAATTATTCAACATAAAGGAACTACCTATTAATTTAGTCCATAATCAATTTAACAATATCAGTTACATCCAATTGTGTCGGTAGGCGGCCGTGCTAATCACAGGGAGCGTGATCAACGAAAGCCGAGTCACGCTTATTACGGACCAGAACAGGTGAGCCCATTGTTTGACGTCTTAACTACATGGCCCCACTGACAAGTCGGTGTGAAGAATAAATAATAACGTACATGGGTACATTGTTGTGCTCGTGAGATTTTGGATTTTCTTTGTGGGTATACTAACGCCGACGTCTGTCTTTTGTGTTATCGTATAAAGTAATATTAGGTAACGTTTGAGTGGTGCCATCTTAATTGTTGAATTTTTATGCTTTTATTAGTACATATATACATATGCATATTCTTAACACATTATCTTTAAGTGTTATGCGAGACCACGTCTGTTAAATAAGTTCAATTTTAAACGACTGTAAAATTACCGAATAATGTACTTGTAACGCTTTCTATCTACGTTAGAGTAGAAATATCTTATTTTTATAATAAATAACTAAGATTATACTTTCATTTTTCAATTTTGTAAGAAATTCAATTGATGTCCATATATATCCATAATTGCTCTTAATTTTGCACCAAATGCCGGTTTACAGATGTCTTCATTAATCTCAATTATTTGCTAAATAAAATTACTAAAAATCATCTCAGATTTTTGAAAGCCTTAAATGTAACTAACTTCTACTTTTAAGTAAAAAATAAGAAATTAACGGATTAGTTTCGACGCTAGCCAGTACAAAACGAGGGACGATTCAATAAAAATAGTTGTCGGCTATAACGCGTTCACGACAGGACCGAATTACAATATTAATAACGAAGTGGGGCCCCGCCATTAGCTACTGGCTACAAGCCGCTTACGTACCCACTGGCATATACGACACGACATCACGTGTTAACCTTTCTTTAAACTTCAGAAATGATATAATTATACTTAAAAATAACTTTGCACATAGAGTTTAAATTATTCATTAAAAAATTTTGGAATACTGCTAGTAGAATCATAGATATATACTATACATTTTATTCAAACTTTATAAAATGAAAACTAATTACACTTAGAAAACAGTCCACACTATTCATAAATTAAAAAATTGGAATACTGCAAGGTAGTATCGTAGGACCATTGCTATATACTAAAACACGAATAAAGCACGGCTAGATGAGAAAAGTGGAGGACCGGGATATCTGCCGCAAAATTGAGGAGACCCTTGTCCAGCAGTGGGCTGCGGTAAGTTGAATAGGAATACAACAATGAAAATGATCATTTTTCATTGATTTTGAGATATCATAATATCGATATTAGTGTCCAAAGGCTCCGACAGTACCACAGTAGCCAATGGAACTGTGTTCTACTCTTAATAGCTATACCATACCGTGTCGGCAGCGTCTACCGATTTACATGCCGCTTAATATGTATTGAGACGACACATTCAATAAAGCGCTTGTCCAATGCGTCAATTTCATATATCTCTTATTTAAGTAATCTATCATCGAGTATTTAATCAATCAGGTACAGATTTAATAATTTGAACAATGACAATTTTAGACAGTTTTATTTAGAAAAATATTATATGTATTATTATAGATTTATCACAGTCAGTACACGGGCTTTCATGTTCATGTCATCCATAAACTTGATTCATCTTTTATTTGGACTTTTACGAAGGATACTATTGTTTTAGTAACCTACATTTGTATTTATAATTTAAATCAAAGCATTTATTCGTATAGGTAATACAGGTATTTTGACGCAGATGTTACGCAACATACTAAATCGATTGATAGAAGTTACCAAATCAAACAATCTGGGCGTCTAAAGTAGAATTCGAACCTAAACATTATGCTAAACTGTTAATAAAAAGAGCCGCCTCTCATGATATAGGGTGACCTAAAGTGAGAGCAGTTCAAACAATTTACTGTACTGTGTTTTTATGAAATAAACATTATTACCGGGACGGCTGAGGTTTAAATCTCGCCACGTACCGTATCCGACTCTTGCGGTGAAGGAAAATATCATGATGAAAACTGCGCACGCCTGCGAAGAGATTCAAAGGTTGTGCGTGAAGTGGTTCAACCCGCACTGTGCCCGCGTGCACGACTTAGGCCTAAACACCCTATACGGGCAGGCTCGTGCTCCTCGGTGGGGAAGTTTAATGAGCTGATGATGATGAATCTTTATTATTATTATAACTTGGTGTATTGCGTAGAGATCTAGGTAACCTAACATAGGTTTGGGGAGAAAAACGGACTGCGATTACGCTAATAAGGCCAGAATTCGTCCAAATTCCGACACGCCAATAAGTGGAGAACACACGTTTAGTGTCAGACTAGGTTCACGGTTACCCAACAGCAAAATATTTACGATACGGTTTATTAACGAACTGTTAATATGTGATTCATGCAAATCGTTACGCGTTTGTTTTCAAATAGAAAAGCCGCGATAATGGCGGCGCGCGCGCATGTGTCGAGCGGCGAGCGATACTATCAAGGAACTTAGCAGAAAAAGGTTTATAAATAAATAAATAAATAATAAATAAATAAATATCCACTGACATTCACACATCGCCATCTAGCCCCAAGTTAAGCGTGAAGCCTGTATTATGGGTACTAAACAACGGATAAATATACTTAAATACATTTTTTTTTCGTAAATACATACATATCATACATAGAAAACACCATAGGTTTAGTATATTAGTATGCGTTTATTACGTTCACCCGTCACAAAGTTCGTTAACTATCTCATACAATCCAAGTTTTCGGACTATATTTAGCTATATTACTACGTCCATGGTCTTATGGACTCAATGATTTGCCTTATATATTATTATATCATTGAATGGACCACAGACATCAGAATATACATTAGACTGGACAAGCCGCCAAGTTTATAGGCAGTCCCAGTGTCGCAATTTCTTTCGGTACTTACCTGTGAAAAGTTAATTATATTTCTTGGTAAATTTACTGATTCATTGCGATGATGGTATGTTACAATTGCACAGGATGACATTTTGAAAAAAAAACGGTATTTCTTCTAATATTCGTGCGTCTTGACTCGTCTCACACAGCGTAAACTGGTAGCCAGTGTATGCTCGTTGAGCTTACAGTTGTCGCACTTTAAACGCGGCTTGCCCCATCTCCTGTATTGGGAAATCTGTGGAATGGACTGAACAAATCTGTGCGGAATGGTCTGTTCCTAGTGGGAGACATTATGCTGATGATTATGATTTAGGTAATTTTTTTCATGAATAATAATATCTCAAGTTGTTTGTGATCCCGTTAACAGCGTGCTCTGGTCCCGAAAAGCGGAATCTTTCTTTTTAATAACCAGTATTGGTAATAAAACTAATTGCGTCATTTTTTTAAGATACCAAATGTACAGGACCACCAACTGATAGACAATTATTCATCATCATCAGCTCATTAAACGTCCTCACTGAGGGGCACAAGCCTACCCGTATAGGGTGATTAGGCCTTAGTCTTCCACGCGATCCTAGTGCGGTTTGGACGACTTCACGCACAACCTTTGAATCTCTTCGCAGGTGTGCCGTAGGTTTCCTCACGATGTTTTCCTTCACTGAAAGAGCGTCGGATAACGTACATGTAATATCGAAAATTCGAAAATACATTGGTACGTGGCGGGATTTGAACCTCAGTCCTCCGGTACAGTCGGTAGGAGGGCAACAGTCCGCACCATTGAGCCACCGACACGACTGCCTGGTTAAACAAAGTACATTGAAAAATACCCAGAATTTGTCATCTTCACGCCCAAACCGCTTCATCTTCTACCTTGTTCACGCTCCTATAAGAGTAGCAGTGACACCGCCTATCTGTAATCGTTCCGATTAAGATATCCCGGAGAGTGGCGGTCTCTCACTCTAGCGGGACTAGCGACTCGCTCTAATCAGTGATAATTATAATACTAATAGAATTTCTAAATAGTGATGTTAGTGTTTATTTATACACGATACTTTATGTTACCGATCGACTATAGCGACGAACATTTGGTGTAATGGTTGAGAGGCCACTGATTCAAGTGTTCCGGGTTCGATCCCCTGGCAGTACAAACATTTGTGTGCATGAACATGTCTGTTTGTATTGGTCTGGGTGTTTCCTGTGTATGAAATGTATTACAAAAAACAATTTGTTTGTTTATCAGTTGTTTAATACCCGTAATACAAGCTTCACGCTTAAAATCAATTGTTTCTGGCGCTTTAAGGCGTCATTGGCGGTCAAAGAGTTAAAAAACAAAACCATCGACAAGCAACATGAACAACACTAGTTTAAATGGTCATTGCATATAGAGCGGTCCATCCGACTTAAAATACGGTGCTACCAGGCTCTGCATGGTAATTTAAAAGCGTTACTGTTTACGAAACATGCCACTTCTAAAAAAGTGTTTTAGTTCACTATTTAACATACATATCAGTTATTATAGCACTAAAATTGAACTAAATAGCGGGAAAACGGATTCTTTGGAGTTTAAAGTGGCTTAGCAATTACATTCAGTCTCTGGCTGCTCGATGTTTTGATGTTAGAAATTAACTGTCTCGTATAGAGATCAATAAAGTTCTATCTAAGAAATAGACATGTAAAAAATATAGATTTATTTGATTATAATCAATTATATGATGACTAATATGGTGTAATGGTTAAGACGTCGGCTACTACACGAAAGTTTCCGGGTTTAATCCCGGCCAGGTAAAACACTTGTGTGCATGAACATGTCTTTTAGTATTGGTTCGGGTGAATTTATAGTATACAATATGTCTGTATTTACGAAAAAGTACATAAATATGTTTATGCGTGGTTTAGTACCCATACTACAAGTTCTTCGCTTAAATTGGGACTAATTTTAGGCAGCGGCATAGTTTTATGCTCATGTACCACATGTGTGTTGTCTAATAATGCATTGAAAACAAATAACAAACTTCGTTATGGTCTCCATTTAAATCTATACTAATATTATAAAGCTAAAGAGTTTGTTTGTTTGTGTGAACGCGCTAATCTCAGGAACCACTATAGATAATATATAGGAACTTTCTACACATGTGACAACCCACCCTAAATAGTTACAAACGCGATAATTTGAAGGTCTGATGGTAACTTACTTACTTACAGACCAAAAGACATTGTATAAAAAGACTTGTTTTTTTCCAAATCGGTTCATATACAACGCAGATATCTGCGAACAAACATAAAAAAACATATATGCCACGGTCAACCTCCTTTTTTGAAGTCGCTTAAAAACATCGCTTACTTTACTTTTCACTAGCACTATACGGTTCCCAAACAAACGATATCCAAACAATACGCCAATAAATTACAACATATTACCCACTGGTCCCACATAACATGGGTTTGGGAAATAGCCTCACCATTACTCTACATCCGAGTCCCATAACCCTACATTACAATTTACAAAAACCACAACTCATACATCGATGCTGATACACAACAACGCGATGTAACACAAGGAACAAAATCAGCAATGTATGCTATCCCATTGTAGCTTAATATTTGTAATCTAGGGTGGTAAGAAGGGGCGCGTCGCGGAAATATGGTGATTTATCTAATTCAACACAGGGCGGCTTTGTGTACCACAGACAATATGACCAAATTGAGATGTCCACATTCGCCACGCATTCTGCGCCGGCGCAGGGAGCGGCGATACCCCTAATAATAGATAAATAAAGTCAAATACCGCTGTGGAAATCACTATTGTGTCACCTAAAATGACAAAGACTCTTACTGTGAAGAATATAAAGTCTAAAATGTCATCACGCAAAGTGACATTATAGTTTTAAGTCAATAAATCAATATGTTTTTGCGCAAGGGTTGTGCCTTATACCTGGTCGGCAGCTTTGTGCTTTGAGTTTAAAGCTTTTTTGTATAAATTATGTTTTAAGATCGATAAAAGCATGAACCGCACTATGGTTAGATAAACTATCATCTGTAGCAAAATATTTCTCAGGGATACATGATTTTTATTTATATTTTATTGGCAATTTGGTACCGTGACGTTTATATGATTGTTAAAATTCTTCACTTTCTTTCTGTGGATGTTTTTTGTTAGTTAAATTTAGTGAAACGTTGGGTCCTTTTTATTACAAAAATTAAAATATATTTTAAGGTTCCGTGACTCTTGATATTAAATTCTTTATACAGTAATAATAATAAAGAAATCATGTACCTAGGTAGTTCTTAGTCTTATCGAGTATTTACATTAGGATGAACTGATGGTTTGAAGGTCTGATGGTAACTTACACAATTCGGTATTCTCCACCATTCGCAATAAAATACCAAACCTTATTTTCATAAAAGTGCACTTTATTTTACATGTCGTTTCATTGATCACTTTTGTTTATTTGCAATATTGTATTTTTAAATACACTGAAACCAATAAATATTAGGTCAATTGATGTTAGTGAGCAATGACGTCACGTTTCAATAATCTCATACAAAATATATGGAAACGTTCCTTTTTGACAGTTCATAAAAAGTGCGTCAACGATTAGTAATAAATACACAATTATGAATGACATTAACTATTGCAGTTCAAACTCATAATATCTTAATCTTTTACAAATAAATTTAAATTGTCAATCGTTATTATTATATTTTGAAGACTCTACCGGTTCGGAATAAGTAGGATCTTCGAAGAGAGCCGACAAGAAACTCGATAGACTTAAACTTTTCATATCAGTGGTTACAGAGTTCTGTCATTTACCTACACGTATCTTTATAGTAATGTATAACTTAGATTTTGTAACTGGAACAATACCAATATAAAGCTATAAACTTCATTTTGTTAATAGTATGCGGTTCAATTTTAATAATGGCTGGGTCTGTTTTTGTATTTGTTACAACCGATTCTTTTCCGATGTTGAGGCTACAAACAGATCATTTTAAGAGTGGTATTTAGCAAGTACATAGCAATTCTTTTATATAGCCGACAAAGATCATAATATTTAAACTAGTCAGCTTCAGCCGAATTAAACCCTGTCACAACACGTTTCCATCAAACCAAACCGTGACTATCAAATATTCAGCCGCGGCCGCAACGATGTTTTCATTGCTTTTTATACATTTCGTTACGCGCTTTTGTTGTACAGTTGCTCTTGCGCAGGGGGAACACAAAAATATGGCCGCCAACAAATCATATTTCAAAACGAGTGAAATGTATTGTTAATAATGAAATAAAAATAATTCACAGTGTAACTACGGTGGGGTCGATCCCCATGGTATCCGCCATGTTGGCTGACATTGGCAGCGTGACTAAACACTGCGCGTGGTCGAGCGTAGACTCTATATCATGTAATTTACTTTGTAATTGTGGAGTAAACAACGCGTTTGATTTGCTGATGATGTACTGTAATAGGTACATAGATACCTTGGTAACTAGAATACTAGTTTACTGGAAGACTTATGGCAGAAAAATCATAGTAAATCGCTTGTACTCACAGTTATCCCTACGAGTCTTTGACCGTCTAGCTAAATGAAAAGTGTTTATTAAGTTTAGGTCCTTATAGAACACTTATGAATGTCAAATGAAGCTACCACTGGTTCGGGAGGTAGTTTTCCACTGAGAAGAAACCAGCAAGAAACTCAGTAGTTACTCTTTTCCATAAAATTGTGTTGAATACAGATTCATTTGTAATCAAAATAATTATATAAAGCAAATTATATTTTCAATTTTTATCGTATTATGTATTGGTAAAAATATAATAATCTACAAAAGTACTATTAAGCAGTTAAGTATTATATAAATTTAAATAGATGATAACAAAAAAAACAAAAGTAGTGCAGTCGTGGAAATCAACATGTCCATGAGTTTTTATCATTTATATAATCTTCAATACTATAGTAAGCTTTTTTTATTAAAATAGACTTTACATGAGACTTAAACTTATGCAGAGGTAAATCAATTACATAGTGTGGTAGCTTATAAATATTTTAATGCTTAATCCCACAAATGAGTTCCCAACCTTATGCAATCTAAGATTTGGAACGGCAAGTTTGTGTTATATTATCTTACTTTTTTGAAAATACATGTAAATTTTTGTGTACATAGATGACGCATTCTAGAATGTACTGAGACGGTAATGTTAAAATATTTATTTGTTTAAATAATTCCCTTAGTGAGTCACGTGATTTAAGGCCGTATTTAAGGCCGTAAAATGCCTTAAGTATCTCATATACCTTATACATATACCTTAAGTATCTCATTTAAGTAATTATAATATATTTCTGCCGTATTTAAAGTGGCTGGTGAAGTGTTGATTGGGAAATATGGACATAACTATGTATCGCAATATGGAGAGGACGTTTGTCTAGTCATAGACTGCTTAAAGTAAAATAATATATAAGACGAGCAAATACTTGATTTTAAATTTTGGATAGAAAAGCGAATAAAAGGCTATTCCTTAGATTTTTATGCATGTTTAATAAACATTTCGTAGATATAGCTTAAAAATAACATTTTAAATTTTAGACGAAATGCAAAGGAGTGGTCTTGCCAGGTTTAAATATAGAAAAAATATCCGTATTATCGTGGCACTTAAAACCAAGCTAACAGAATTGCATATTTATCTCAACAACTCCAAATTTAATTTAACAATAATTTTTAAATTCAAAATGTACAACCGTACGCTGTTAAGTTTCTATTTGACTGTGCATGGCTAAGACAGAACGTTTCTCTCAGGTTTTAGTACAAAAACAATCGAAGTTCAGTTTTAAAATACCGCTTAACTATTAACCTAATTAATTCCAGGGATAATCTCAGTTTAGGATTGTTGTTATAGTCATTCCGTCGGTGTTTGGTTTTCGGTTGAAACCATTTGTTGTCATAGTCCCGGGAGAACAATCGACCAAGGATAAACCAGGATTAGTTGAGTCACTGAAGACAATTTCGGCGTCTATTAGAGATAAATTGTTTCGCCGTAACAATACGTAGTTATTTTTAAACAGTTATTTTGTTTGGATTAGAGTTGGTGTGACAATGTTTTATTCTGGGAAAGTCGAAGTCGGTTTAAGGAAAGATCTTGTTTCTAAGTAAATGGTTTATATAGGTATATTATTTACATGATTTAAATAAGCAAATAAACCCTAATTACTGGTACCTATCATGCTTACAAATTTTACATGGTAGTATTAAGAAATTTAAAAAAACAAAAGAGTCTTATAACATCTCGCCCACAACAAAATTGGTCCGTATGCCAAATGAATTGTAATTTCAAGTGTTTCACTTTTAAAAATATGCCTATAGGCACATGGAGTAACTTTTTAAAAAACTGTATGTATTTAGAAAAGTTTGGGGTAACAAAAAGCCTTGTTAAGCGAATCATTTTTTAATTACTAGTTACCAAAACTTTTTACTCATAGCAAGCGAGGCTAGGCAGCGCCCGCGCAGCTTGGCGCCCTAATAGCACGGTACGAATAATGCCGCCAAATATTTATCAATGTTACGCTGGGGCTGCGCGGGATCATGTAACCGCGTAAATTGACGTTTAAGTCACGAGAGATAAGCGGTATAAAAAAATAATGAATAAGAAAATATTTATAGTCTCTTTAACACATTTCAACATCATCATGGACTTCACGCACAACCTTTGAATCTCTTCGCAGGCGTACGCAGGTTTCCTCAGGATGTTTTCCTACTCCGTAAGAATTATTATTATTTTACTGGACTCATATATACATATATGAGTCCAGTAAAATAATAATTTATTTGATTTATAGCCATCGGTCTAAATCATCATCATCATCATCATCATTACAGCCTAATTATGTCCACTGCTGAACGAAGGCCTCCCCTAATGATTTCCACGCGGACCGATCCCTTGCAGTTGACATCCATCTGCTACCCGCCACCTTAACCAGATCATCCGTCCATCTGGTTAGGGGTCGGCCTACTCTTCGCTTTCCGTTACGTGGACGCCACTCGAGAACCTTTCCGCCCCATCGGCCATCAGTTCTACGCACTATGTGCCCTGCCCATCCGATAATGAACGAAAACTCTGCCCATCGCGTCGATTGGGCAGAGTTTTCATTCATTATCACGTCGCTCGCTACAAATCATAATGATATACATAGTACTCGTAGTGAGCTCGTACTTTTGATTTGTACCCTTTCAATGACGCGTTAGGGTCAAAATTTTAATTAATTTTATGTCATATATATATAATAATAACTATACGTATCTATCATGCAGTTCGGACATTTTTGGATGACGTTTCTTCGCGATAGTGCATATAAGGAGGCAGTAGTTTCCTACCCGCTAACGCTGCTGACTTAAACTATAAAAATTAGGCCTATTGTACACACCCCAGGCTGGCCCTGCATGTAACATGTTTGCACACATGTACCCGCGGCTTTATGGCTTGCCGGTGTTCGTTTGACGGATCTGGTGTGAAATAAAACGCATTTCACAATTATAAATCGACAGGATTAGCTAGATGCGACAAAACGCTCAAAAATTTAAAAATAACGATATTTTGTTTGCGATTAATAGTGTTTTTTTAATTATTTCATCATCATCGTCAGCCTTTATCGTTCCACAACAGGTATAGGCCTTACCTACACAGCACGGATATGGAGAGTTTGGGCCATAACCTAACCCTCGGGCCCAGTGCAGATTGTTAGGTTTACTACTAAGTACCATCCAACATTTTAACGTGCCTTCTGAAGTCCGGAATCCGGATGGACTCGAGATTATATTTTTGTTAGTTCATAGGCAGGCAAACGAGCAGATAGTTCACTTGAGTGACACATCCACCTATGCGTGGAAAAAAATAGTTTGAAAATTAGTTATATCAATCAATTCATTGGATTTGTTGGTATAGGTAAACAGTAGGCTGTTACAGTTCTTTAACTTACTCTGATGGACGAGGTACCCCTTAATTCTTGGGTCGCATAAGTCTTATGGAATTCATAACTTTAGACACCTACCTAAAAACAAACATTTTACTATTGCATAAAGTGGAGACTGCGTCTTGGCAAGCGTACCTCCGGCCCGATGGACCAACGACTTGAAAAAGGTCGTTGTTGGAGACTGGATGAGAAAAGCGGAGGACCGGGATATCTAGCGTATAATGGGGGAGGCCTATCTCGAGAATTGGACTGCAACAGGTTGACGATAAGAGAACAGAAGGCTTTTAAATTATATTAAATCCGAAAAGGCTGACGACCGTCAAATTATCATTGATGATTTTATATATAGGGCGAAACATAGTCATCATGACCGTAAACACACCAGCAGCGGTAAATTAGATCATTATTAACAGTTTTCCTAACAAGCTTATCTTTTACTTTTTAAGATAATGCCCAGAATTTGAATTAACAATACCCCATTAAAATTCATCGTTGATTGACACTTGTATTAATTCACCGATAACTGCGTTTCAAAATATTCCAAAATTATTACAATGTCAGGATGAATCCAAAAAGGTTTTATTATTAATTAACTCGGAAATAACCATTATTTAACCAATATAGTGTTGTTTCATTCTGACTTACTGATCATAAATATTTTATGCTTGAAACATGTTCAAGTGTATATTTATTTTTCCTACTTAATATACAACAATGCCATTCATTGATATTCAAAAATCGTTGGTTGGTAACAGCTGCATTTAATATTTAATTTTTTCTACATTGCATACTCATCATCATCAGCTCATTAAACGTCCCCACCGAGGGGCACGAGCCTACCCGTATAGGGTGATTAGGCCTTAGTCGTCCACGCGGGCCCAGTGCGGATTGGACGACTTCACACACAACCTTCGAATCTCTTCGCAGGCGTGCATGAAGGTTTCCTCACGATGTTTTCCTTCACCGTAAAAGCGTCGGATAACGTACATATATTTTTCGAAAATTCGAAAATACATTGGTACGTGTCGGGATTTGAACCTCAGCCCTCCCGGTAGGAAGGCGACAGTCCACACCACTGAGCCACCGACGCTCTCACTACTACATTGCATACTATTGTATTAAAATGCATGCAACTATTTTCAATTAAGTTCCTCAGAATCTAAATGTTTTACAGGATATCTATCAGGAATATGTCGTAAATTTTATTAACCCAAGTTCACCAGTCTGTGTCCAACTAATGTAAATTTTTTTTATGTCTTAAAGTAAATGGGTCTGTACGTTATTTAGTAAACGCCTGACCATGACAGATGCAGTATTGGTGGAAATTATTATATTATTAGACTGGACAAGCCGCCAAGTTTATAGGCAGTCCCAGTGTCGCAATTTCTTTTTGGTTCTTACCTGTGAAAAGTTATTATATTTCTTGGTAAATTTCTGATTCATTGCGATGATGGCATGTTACAATTGCACAGGATGGCATTTTGGGCAAAAACGGTAATTTCTTCTAATATTCGTGCGTCTTGACTCGTCTCACAGAGCGTAAACTGGCAGCCAGTGTATGCTCGTTGAGCTTACATTTGTCGCACTTAAAAACGCGGCTTGCCCCATCTCCTGTATTGGGAAATCTATGGGTGGAAATTATTAACCTGTAATTTTATTTCTACACTGCACTGCGCCTAACCTATCTTATACCCGGTATTTATTTAGCTACAGTGTCCCGAAACACAGAAGTGCAAAACACTCGGTATTTCACGGGACGATATCAGGCACTGCGGATAATAAAAAAAGGCTTCCACCGTTATACGCACTTGACAGTGAGGAATTTTTTTGATAAACAAAAACTACTAAATGCACAAACACGAAGAAAGAAAACGAAACTGCGATATGTTGTAGAGAGACACAGGAAACTAACTTGCGAGAACAAACAAACATGAACTATGAACTACCTATGGACGTATAAAAATACCGACTGTCATTAATAGATACAGATAAGTCCAAAGTGATAGTGGTGTCTAATAATGTCATTTTGAAAATATTTTTTATATACTAGTTTTAGTGTTTTGAATAATAATTTGCAATCAAATTGTTTATTTACCTGTGATACGTAATTTCTAGATTGTTTTCCTTTTCTTTACTGCGATTGCGCACGTCAAGTTATTTCTTATATTGTATATGCATTGACAGATGCAGTCAAATGTTAATATTTTTGAGGTTTCCATGAATGATATTCTGAATATATAAGATAGATATGCCATCGTGCCTCAAAAACGAACCGCCGTTTAGGTAAATGTACGCTCATTCGAATATGTGTATGTGTGCTGTCACTGCATTCGGAACACTTTTTGTGAGCATATCACAATTATACTTTTTTACATCATTGGTTTTCATACAAAACTGGCCGATTTAGACACACTTTTGAGCGAAACTCCGTCCGTATTTTTTCATACGTCCATGGCACCTATAATTCTACATCGACTGTAAATGATTTACATGATTTGCACAGATGTTGTGCATAATTATGATTGAATCAATAATATTATATAATATGAACAGTTTGGCAATATCACAAGTGTTACAATGATACCAGGCTCAGACAATGAGTGTATGGAAAATTTATGTTTTTCCATGAAACGAATCATCACATAATAATATTTGTAACGCTTATATCATTAATGTATGCGTACTTTTTTATTGGGCAGAAGGATGACACTGACAGTAACTTAAATTTGTTACCGCCTTTTCTGGTACAGAAATGCTTACGTATGATTATAGTAATACTGTTATAGAGATGACGGTAAACCCCCAGTAAGAACCTACGTAAGTAATAACTGCATCTGAATTCCTAGCTACACGGAAGGGTTCAACATGTTTACGCCAACAAAGTCAACTAACGTCCGTTTCAGTTCCACACAACTGTCATTGTCATTCAAATGACTTTTGACAGTCGGAAATGATTGCAAGTCAGCCCGACCTTATCTAAATGGTAACACATGCCATTTAAATGGGCATAATGAAGATATCTTTCGAGTCACACGCATAACCGCTAATGTGTGGTGCTATCCGTGCGGAAGTTGTACATTGTCACCTATTTCATGTCAAGTCTTCAACTGTCGACCTTATATTATGCATTAAGGTTGCAAATGAATACAAGTTTTATCTAAGTGACACTTCGGAGTTTTTATTGTCAAATAAGTTTAGTTGCATTGAACAAATGCGCGGGACCGTAAGAAATTAGCCGAATTGACGCGTCGCGTTGGGTGACAATGTATGACATGGGATGAATATTTTCTGATGAAAAAAAAGCTAGCACGGCGAAATAAAATAATATTTGTTACGTGAAGGGTGCCAGGGCATTTTGGATGAGTGTTTTCACACAAAATTAGGTCAATGTGTTCGTTCAAGGTGAATTAAAATATCGTATTGTAATGTCAAAATAATCAAATACATACAAGTTTGTCTTATTTAGTACTCAAACAAGGAAATCAAATCACAAATAAAGTACCTACAAATGTTTTATTAATAAACATCACATTATTGATAGTTGGCAGACTAAGTAGATTTAGAAAGACAAAAAATTTCGAATCTATGAGTCGATACTGAGTCGTTTAGGTAAATACCACCGCAGTGCCAAGTATACCTCGAAATAAGAGAGTAATGTACTTCTGAGGTTCGGGATGAGGGCACTGTAACTAGTAAAATTACCGGGTATTAGAGATCTGTTTTCTCGAGTGACGGGCTCAGTGCGGCATTGATGGAGAATAATAACTGTCTATGAGTTGTTATTTTTACCTTCAATGCCACTCTGTCATGGTCTGGCGTATCACTTACCATCAGGTGAGCGTCCTGACCATCCTGTACACTCTGTAATATAAAAGAATGTATCCAGAAGTAGCTATACTACTATCGCTTACCAAATCATCCAAAGAAATCCAACAACGTAGAATTGTTATAATCAATACAACCCAGAACGGGTAGCCCGTGATACATTTATACGATAAAAAAGCAGCTCATATTCTATTTATTTTCTAAAGCCATTGACGATTGAAAACATCGACTAATCCACATAATAAAGACATTATGGATACGCCGGGAATAAATTGGTTCGTAGACCGAATGTATCGGGTTTCATAAATTTTATTAACTTGAGAAGCGGTCCCTTGAACTTGGCCTATAGAAATCGTCATATTAACAAAATAGAAAACATATGTGAGTTACTAGATTTAGCTTAGATAGCTAGAAGTTTTTTTTGAAAATACATACATTCTATTCTATTCTATTCAACCTATCGCATTCCACTGCTGGACATAGGTCTCCCCCATTTGATCCATCTAGTCCCAAACTAAGCTATTAGCCTGTAATATGGGCACTAAGCAACGGATAAACACACTCAAATACATTTTGTTTTGTAAATACATACATATTATACATAAAAAACACTCAGACCAATACAAACAGACATGATCTTGCACACAAAAGTTTGCACTGCCCGGGGATCAAACCCAGTACCCTTGGTGTAATAGCCGACGTCTCGACCATTACACCAGATGGGTCGACATTTTCCGCGAAGAAACTAATTGCGGCTGCAATATAGTTTTTGGCTGTTTAGTTAATATTTATTATGTAATTAAATACGATTATGAAGCGAGCTATATAGCGAGCAGAATCTCTAAGGGATAGGACCAGAAATGATTTAATCCATAAGCGAACTATAGTAATCCAACATAGCCCGCCAGATTAGCAAGTTTAAATAGCAGTGGACCAGTCACGTATATGGGCATTCCGTAATTTTCAAACTAAAAATTAGTATGCGTACTATCTGGCACACAGATTTCCCAATACAGGAGATGGGACAAGCCGCGTTTTTAAGTGCGACAAATGTAAGCTCATACACTGGCTGCCAGTTTACGCTCTGTGAGAGAGTCAAGACGCACGAATATTAGAAGAAATTACCGTTTTTTTTTCCAAAATGCCATCCTGTGCAATTGTAACATGCCATCATCGCAATGAATCAGTAAATTTACCAAGAAATATAATAACTTTTCACAGATAAGAACCGAAAAGAAATTGCGACACTGGGACTGCCTATAAACTTGGCGGCTTGTCCAGTCTAATTGTATATTCAGATGTCTGTGATCTGGCACTACCCAAAAATCATGCACCATATTTTTTCGGAATCGCTTTCTAGACCCATAAAAGAGGATGTGAAATTTCATGGGACTCTTCTCAGTTTTCAAAGTAGGAAGCTTAAATGGATGGAACACAATGTAAATACATAGATTGGGGCAATTACTATTCCAGTTGAAACAACAAAGGACAGAACGGTTTATAATTGATAGGTAGATGTAAAGGCAGAGTACATGCTCATTGAATTGTGTACTCAAAGTTGTCCTTGTTTAAATATGTTTTCAAACATTGCTTATTGAGCGTCGGTGGCTCAATGGTGATGACTATTCTATGCTTTCAAAACTGGAGGGCGCAGTTTCAAGTTTCTCTATCTCTTCAATCTATCGCAGTCCACTGCTGGACATAGTTTCGCCCTTTTGCGCCAGCTATCCTGGTCCTCGCTTTTCTTATCCAGCTTCCACCAGCGACCTTTCGCAAGTCGTTGGTCCATGGGCCGGAGGGCGTCCTACGCTACGCTTGCCCAGACGCGGTCTTGGCAAGCGTCACGTAGGACGGCAAGTTTCAAGTCTGCAACGTACCAATGTGTTTAAGTTTTTGAAATTATATTTACTTTATCCGACGCTCTTACGGTGAAGGAAAACAGGGGAAACCTGAGCACGCATGCCAAGAGATTCAAAGGGTCGGTGAAACCCTCTGGGACGAACCTTTACGGTAGGCTCGTTCCTCTCAGTGGGGACGTTTATGAGCTGACCATGATTTCAAAGTCGTATTCATATGATTTTTTTACCGATCTATTTTCTAATACCTCCTCACGTTAAAGAAGTTTTTTACTTCTTAGGAACCAGTAAACTTAGTTTGATTTTTTTTAAACATGGAGTCAACCCAGCGACTGGTCCTTCGACCGGATCCGATTTATCCGTCCGTCGCGCATAACGTAACACATTATAACATCTTAATTTCAATCTCGATAAAAGGCATAAAGAACAGTTTTATAAAACCGACGAGCGGTGTAAGGCGTCTACTCGCGGTCAGACGAAATACATTTTTAAACTGGTAAATATACTTAGTGATGTATTCGTTGCCGATAAAATAAGTATTTTTTAAAACTTATAAATTAAGAAATCTGGGTTGTTACAGCTATCTCTTAAAACACAGCATTTTTGTACCAGCGAAGGCGAAGTAATATTATTGTCATACTGTATGAGATGGCGGTAACCCCCTGGATAGGTAATCGAAATTCTTTTACTTTAATCTTATTTTGGTTCCACTATTACGTAATAGTCATAATAGTAGAGAAAATCTTTCTTGTCTTATTTGATAATCTTGACTAGGCTTAAATTTAATATTTTTTTCTTATGAAATTTAAATTGTTTTTTATGATCCTATGATATTTTAAGTAAATAAAAGAATCAAATTAAAGTAGAAATAATTATTTAGTCTATGAACTCTTCTATGTCTATGAATTATTTTCTTGGCATAGTATCACTTAATGTATTTCCATATCTCTAACATACAGGAGTTCGTGAACAGCGCGCCACCGGCCATTTATACGGCGACATTGACTCTGCGCGACGTCACCTTAATCGTGTTGTGCCGACACCGCCTTTGATCTAGTATGGCATTAGCTTTGGTAGGAAAATTCCAGTTTCCAATATAGGCAATAAAGACCACTGCCCAACACTGAAGCGTTTTAAATCATAACGTATAATGCTAGGGCCTTTTTGTTTGTTTGCATTCCAAAAGCTGTATGCTGGTATTCTTAAATTCGTTGTAGTATGAAGTTTTGTACACGCACAATGAAAATCAATGTACAGGTTATATTAACTCAAGATTTATCATCTAATTTTAAATGTAATAGACCCCAAAATATATTTTTGGTTTACTTGTCACGATTGATATTTTAATATCCAACAGGAAACAGTGTCTACACAATGGAAAATATATTGTTGTTGACGCTTCAAAGTGTCTCTGGCGGTCAAAGGGTTCATGAATAAACTACATCAAATGTTATGGGTATAGCACTAATAATAAAGAAATCGTTTAATTCTCATCATAAAACCTGTACCTACAATGTAATACGATGAACTACGTAAAGGGCTGGTGCCTGCATTAAATTTATTATAACCTGTGTAATTAATCACTAGCTAGAAACCATTTTGCTGAGGTATGGCCTTTTTGTACTGCTGCAACACGCATATTATCGACGTATATTTTTTGTTTAGTATCTTTTTATTATTGTTTTTTTTATTTTATTTTTTGGATCCTATTGCGTGCCTTCTATTTATGTTTTTGTTTTTCGTAGTGTTTTGTATGTTATTGTAATTAATTGAGTTATTTTATATTGTAATGATATTGTGTGCGTTTTCCAGTTTATAAATAAATGTTTTATCTATCTATCTATCTAGTATAATTTAAGCAATTTGTAAGTTCAATCCCAAATCCAACGAACGTGTGCGCGCCCTACCGCGGCCCACGTACCAGATTAAAATCTCGTGTTGCATCGATACGAAAAATTATTAGCTTATTGTACTTATTGTTATTTACGACTCCATTACTCTTCAACGTCTATATCAATGAATTTATTGATCACCGAACACCTCTGAACAGCCAATCTTCGAGACGCTCATAACACAAAGGTATAAAGTCCAAAGTCGCAGAGATATTTTAAAGGCTTTTGTATAGAGCCGTTTAAGATCACATCACAATTAATGTGTAAATTCGTTATCTAATAATTATTGATGACGCATTTAATGTATTTGGAGAAATTGGAAAGAGAACGTATTAATTTAATGAGCACGGTTCGTAAATTTACTCTGGAAAAGAGAGCTACAACGGATTTTACAAAACGTTGCCTTTAAAAATATACATGTGCATGCAAATTAAAAGGTTTAAAGATAATATTTGTGGACCGTTTAAGGTCATAAAAGTCAAAAATAATTTATTCAGTAAGACCCGAAGAAGTGTACCACAAGGTACTGATATAAGAAATGTACTCGTATTGTAGATTACGTGTGATGAGATGATAGTCTCATTTGATTGAGATAGATTATACTTATGAACCTAAATAATGGAATAGAACAAAAAAATATTTTCACAATTAATAATTCATACTCACGTCCTTACTACCCCCCCCCCCCCCTACAAGACCAACTTTTTTATTTGAGTGCATTTGACTGCCATCTCACCTGATGGAAATCGAGGATGATGCAGTAATGCGTATGCACTCTTGCCTTGAAAACTCCTAAATTGTATGTATCGGGAAACACAGACGCAGGAAGGTCATTCCAATGCCTTGCAGTTCGGACGATGAGAGAAGAACCGAAATTGTGCAAATCTAACGAAATGCAACCTGTAGAAGACGGACACGATACTAAATGAAAAATGAAAATGAAAAGTGTTTATTCAGTTTAGATCCTTATAGAACACTTATGAATGTCAAATGAAGCTACCACTGGTTCGGGAGGTAGTTTTCCACTGAGAAGAAACCAGCAAGATGATAAACGGCGATGTTAGATTTTGTACCCTATCAGCAATAGGTTCATCACCGATCAGTCTTCTTGCCCGTCTATCTATAGCATCCAGGGCTTCTAGCTGGTATCGGGCAGATCCACAAGTGTGAACAGTACTCGATACAAGATCGGACTTGCCCTACATACAAATCACACAGTTGTTTAGGTGAAAAGTATCTGCGGACTTTGGAAAGTATGCCAAGCGTCCTCGGCGCCATCTAGTCTAGTAATTAAATATAGGAATAAACTAAAATGTCATATTAAAGTTATGGCAAATTGATATCATTAAAACAAATCTTACTAAATACAAATTTACACAAAAGAAACCAGTACCAAACAGTGATTTGCTGAAAGCAGTACACCGTAACTTTAACCACCCTATCATTACCGTATAACATATAGCATATAGCATATAACAGCAATAAAATCAGTGGCATGCAAGTCATGTAATAGTACAATTCTATTGTATTAATAATATTGGCCGTTCTCCCAACACATAGGCACCAGCCAAACAACGGTCACTTCTCACTTGCCTCTGTATTTATCTAATTAAATTCAACAATAGCTGACATTCGCATGTAATATTTCCAAATTATTTACCGCCACCGAGCGTGACGTGGGCAGGTGTTCGTAAATATGGTGGCGCGGTCCAATAACGGCACCTACAGTTTGGGCACCAATTTAAAAAAATGGAGGGCACCAATCTGTATTTAGCCTATCGCAGACCACTGCTGGGCAAAGGTATCCACCGTTCTAGGCCAAATATCCTGGTCCTACACTTTTCTCGTCAGGGAATAACCGTCTATAAACCTTTAGGTGGTTGAGGTTTTTAAATCAATACAGATAAGAGCTTTAAGACTTGTTGACTTTATGCTTTTAAATTATATTATTTGTTTTATGGTTTTAATGTTCTCGGCTATTTCTGGATACTAGTCAAGCGTAGCGTAAGATTCCCCCCCGGCCTGATGGACCGATGACTTGCAATACGAGTAGGTTACTGGTGGGGGCTAGATAAGAAAAGCGCAAAATGGAGGCAACCTTTATCCTGCAGTGGTCTGTATAATCAGAATACTTTGTCCGCGAGGCTGGAGATTCACGACGTGCCTTACAAAATATGTACTACTGTACCAAACTTTGGTTCCTCGAATGCAAGCGGAACGTACCGAACAAAGAAAGACAACCACCCGCTATGGGAGTGCCGAATTGAAACGTTGTGAAACCGGGGCGTGCCAGCGGCCGCAATTACACGAGATTACTCAATTATTCGCCGAATGCTAAGGCTTATTAGTGCGAATGACGCGAAGAACCGCGGTGCAAACACCAAATGCGTTACAGAAGGGATACTTTTGGGAACGGGTTATGAACTGCCTATAGGTATTGGAACGGGATATGAGCTGCCTATAGTATATTTCGTTTAATAGTAAGACAAACTTCATGGCGTTTCTAGACTAAAAGCGTAGAGCCTCCTTTCGGTCAATGGACTGAAGCATGAAAGATTGATGAAGGCTAGATGAGAAAATGGAGGATTGGAATATCTGGCGCAAAATGGGGGACACACATGTTCAAAAGTATACTACGAAAGGTTGAAGAGAGATAACATCTCGGTTTGCCTGTTAAAAATGTGGAAACATACAAGTATGCCATAAGGCCATGCTTAAGCACGAATGGGTCAGCTTGACCAGAGTGTGTTGAACCGTCGCGTTCTTCTGCTTATGGATTTGATATGGACTGACAAGTTATGATAATTCGACCAATACTAGGCCGCTTTTATATGAATCGCGTTGTATTTCATCGAGTGAAGTGTGCGGAGGTTCAAAATATTCATTTATTGCTCATATTGGTTTACAACAGATCCCAAATTCGCCCCGATGACAGATCCATGGAGTTTCGAAAAATAGTGTTCCCGCGCCAAATTCGACTTCAACGGTTTAAAGACTTCAAGATTTTTAAGTGCAATATCGTCATACTGTCAAATATGGAACAGATGATCCGATTAGCATTGGATTTTAAATGCAGTTACAATGGACATACGGTTGGTTTTGTACTGCTAGTTCTGAGATCTAAAGTTTTAACTTATTCCGCCGGCGCTTAGTCTACGTCTCTTTATGCCATCTCACGTGCACCTTAAACTAGAAGGATTGCAGCCTACACTTTTATATTAAAAAACTTGTATATTTGACTACTGAAGGTAAGCTAACACGCAGCTTAAGTGTATCACTACCCCTAAATTGTATGTATCGGGAAACAAAGATGCAAGAAGGTATTCCACTGCCTTGCAGTTCGTACGATAAAGGAAGAACAGAACATTTTTGGTGCAATTTCAACAACTTCTGATTAGGCTTCGAGATTAAACCTGTTTTGAAATGATGATATCTGCACAGCCGCTATGGTGCTTCGTTCTTAATGCGCACCGCAAAGGAATGGAATTCTTTGCCTCGTTATGTGTTCCCCGATCATTACAACCTGGCCGTCTTCAAGGCAAGAGTGAATAGGCTGTTTTAGGCAGTCATGATCCATCCTCGGCCGCATCTTCATTACCATCAGGTGAGATGGCGGTCAAATGTCTGCCTATAAAGGATAAAAAAAAAATAACATTATAATTTCCAAACAATGCAAAAACTTTATTGTACGGACCGTCCATCTGCAAGCACAATCAGCGGGCATCTCTAGTAACACAGCACGGCTCCCGAACCTTGTAATAAACATATCACTCGACACAAAGCCGGCGAGTCTTGCGAAACAATGGACTTTTTACTAATAACAGCGCGCCAATTAACGTGAAACCGGTGACGATGCAACTGCGGCGGCTTTCTTTCAACTATTTACAATATTTCTATTATATTCTGTTTGACGCTACTGGGCGTGATATGGAATATGAAATGTGTGTTTTTGATATTTCGTCCACTTATGGACATGCTTACTCATTTTTTTTGGAACTGAATACTGCTGTTGGCCGCAGATAGGCTTTACAGCTTCATCCGCCAACTTTACTTTTTAATCAGCGGTTTTTAAGGTACATTAATCAGCATATGCCCTACAAATAGGTGCATTAAGAACACATTATTGTATATAGCATTTCCTGCTAGTCTTCTCAGGCTTTCGATATATTTCTCCCAGCCGTGTGTAAGCCGTGAAAAATTCCTTACAATGACATTAGCAAAGTAACGTTTTGAATCTTTAAAAGTTAGTAAGATCAATAAGTTATATTGAATAAATCTGTAGGAGCACTAAGGTGATCGATATCCCACAGAATTTGCAAGTTGTAGTGGGCAGATCACATTGTGCAAAAACTGATGGACGATGGGACAAGATCAGTTATTGGCATTCAACTAACTAGATAGACCCGAAGATTTATTTATTTATTTATTCTTTATGCACCAAATACAATAGCACAAAGGCGAACTTAATGCCTAGAGGCATTCTCTACCAGTTTACCTTCCGGTCAAGCAGAAAAATTTAATTGGGTGCGGTATATGAATAAAGAAACAAAACTATAACAGTATATAACACGTCTAATACTTTAAAAATCAATATATATATACTTATACAAACAATACATACACTGGATAACACATATTAAAAATAAACATACTCTGATGAACTTAAATAACCAGAGGTGTAAATAAATAAACATAAAATAAAAAAAATAAATATACATACATAAAAATAGATATTTTATAAGTATAAATATAAATAAATACAAAAAAGAGAAAGAAGCAAACACATCATTTGGTCAATCGGAAATAATCCCAAACTTTCCTTTTAAATGCCATCCTTGTGAAAGATGCCCTAGTGAAGATTTGGTTTAGGCATGTTGCTGTTGAATGATGACAGTTTCGTAACAGTCTATATTACAATTAATATGGAAGTTCCTCCTCCATTAGTGGACGTATTAGGCTGCAATGATGATAATGCTGAATTACATCAGAAATTTTAATAAAAATCCTCATGCACTTGTAATAATACAGCTCAGTCTGTAAGCTTTTTAATATTATTATCACAGGATCGTTGTCATAGAGCTTCAAGCACGTCCCGTCCCCGGCACATGCTCTCCGAACAATGCCATATTATTAACTTTCACTTTTAAGCCCTTTCTTATTATTGAAAAGCTTCATTACGTAAAACATCCGTCACTTGCAATTTTGTATAGCAAACTATCGATTTCTGTTTTCGCACCAAACATGGATTAAGCTTAAGTGAAAGCTCCGTTGACAATGCGCACAATGGGGCTTATTACCAAGAATAATGGGTAGTTCTCGTCACTAGACCACAGGGCGAGCCCACCCGCGCTCCGCTAATTACCGCAAAGACAGATGTCACCGAAAAATATCCTTCGCGACATCAAAACTAAGCGCCGACGGATTAAGTTAAAACTTCAAATCTTATAACTAGCTGTATCAAACCCATCCGTATGTTCCTTGTAACAGCATTCAAAATCAAATGCTAACCGGATCATCTGTTCCATATTTGACAGTATGACGATATTGCACTCAAAAATCTTAAAGTCTTTAAACCGTTGAAATTAAAGTCGAATTTGGCGCGGGAACACGATTTTGCGGACACCATGGATCTGTCATCGGGCAAAAAGTAATAGACAATACGTCAAAGAGGACAATACGCCTGATAGGAGTTATTTATTCATGGCGGATTCCCGGGACTTTCGGTGTTTGGTGCCTTCAAAAGGACATCGTCTGCAAACACCGCACCGGGCCTAATCAATGAAAAAACACTTTATTTGGTGATCTGAATGAGACGTTACGGATGATCTCATCATTGTTGCCGGCGTAAATTGTTTATGGGGATTGAGTTTGTTGATTGTTGAATAGTTTTATTGTAAATAACCACTTGAGTTGCGGACCACCGGCGTACAAATGCACGGAATAGATGTAAGATTTTAAACAATTACGAGTTATTTCTTCTAAGGGCAAGAGTGAACTTACACTCTATGCTTACATGAAAACAATATGTTAATCTAAGTTATCACATAAAAGCCTTCGAAAATAATGGGTTTGCATAGACGCAAGCTAATTCTAAATCTATGGTTTTACAAGTATGTATAATTATACTTACAAATACATTCTTAACCTAAACTATTACTTTATGTACTAGCAATTAAAAAATGAATAAATTTAATTTTATGGATTAACTCGCATAGATGAGTATCTGTTTGTTTTCGAGAGAATAATAAAAATTAAAAATTGTAGAAAATGTATATGTAATAAGTTTCAGTCAATATTATGTTCAAACTTAATGCCAAAACTTAAGACAGTATTGTCCTCAAATATTATTTCTATGAAATATTAATTTTGAAACCAAAGCGTCCCTTACTCTTTTTATCATATCATATAACTTGTGTCATTCAAAGTCACCATTTGCATATGAGTTATCGTGATATTTTCAAATGTTGTATTAAATAAACAGCGCGCGCAGAATGACTCACTCAAACATCGCGGCCTTAATCTGACAGATAATAAAAACAAAACAAAACGCGGTCAAGCGTGAGTCGGGATTGGAGAACGGGTTTGAATTCGTACTTTATTTTACTAGCTGACCTCAGCGAATTTCGTTCCGCCTTAGAAGTAATGCATGGGCAAACTTGATGTCACGTCCCACAATAAAAGAATAAAAGTAATCTTGATTTCGAACTAAAGAACTAACACAATTTTTTCATACTAAATATTAATATCTACTGCTTGTTTTACTGTCAGAAAATTAAATTATATTATATTTAAAATTGGCCTTTACATGTAGGCTTTGGGTTTTTTGTAAAAAAACGAAAGAAGAAGAAAGTATGGACGTCTATTAACTCAACGCTATTACTATTATTTGAAGTTTTCAGCTATACCCAAAATAAAGCATAAAAATTTGTAATCAACCAACCAAATATTGAGTCCAGTATTTGAATTATCTGCAACATCCTGAGCCTGTTACGTCTCACTGCAGGGCACAGGCCTTTCCGCACATCGTACCTATAGCTTGCAGTAAACTAATAGTTAAATCTGTCAGTACTTTAATGCAATATGTTTCCGAAAATCTTGTTTTCGTTTTATATTATCCCACTGAATCCTAATAAAATCCCTTCCAACGTATACATTACTGTAGAAGAGTTAATTAAGCCATGTCCACACCGATGGCTCTGCCGACCGACACCGTGCGTAATCACGCTTTTGAAGTCGCGCCACTAGCCGTTTATTCTATAAATATATTTAAAATTAAAAAAAAACTTGACATATAACTCTATGGTTTGTAATATCGCCTTTTTGGCGCAGAATTGGCCAAGGCGTTTTATCATTTGTTATATTTTTTAACTCGTATTAAAAAAAATACTATGCATTGAAACAATTTTGTTTACTTTTTAACTAAGAAAAATATGCCAGTACATTCTGCACACGGTTGGTAAATAGGTATTTAATATTTGTATACTTCTAAAGGCAGGTATATTCAATGAAAGACCTACTCCAATAACCTTTTTAGCCCAACTCTTATACCCCGTAAACTTACTAGCTAAAGTGTCCTCATCCCGAAACACAGAAGTGCAAATACTCCCATTTCCCGGGACGATATCTGGCACTGCGGTGGTACTAGACGACCAAGTCTACCGTCTAGTAAAACCTAATACTAAAAACCCACCCACTTTGGTGGTCCAACGCCATTCAGCGTCAACGGATCCCTGGCAGGGTTCCAGCCGACTGGCACTCGAGTGTTACACGTGACAAACCGAACGACATGTGGCTTTTATTAGTTGTGACAGTAGACAGTTAATTGGGGCTTGTTTTCAGTCGCAAAGCTTTACCGTAAACTATACCAATATGTGTTCATTTAGTTTTGATTCTAAATATAGTACGAGTACACAGCATAGGTCAATTAAACCAATTTTCATTTGTTATTTTTTATGTCTGTTTTTATTTTTAATTAATGTTTTTTTATCTATATTTCGTTCTTGCTTTTCGCCTCCGCGCCAGACGCTGGGATGCCCCACTGTCAGTTTTAGTATTACAAATAATAATTATTTCAGCAAATTCCATACAAGACTTCGCTTCTTCTTCTTCGGTCAATAGTTCATTTATCCTTTTCCCAGAACCTGGCCTTCGCTCTTCCTTCATCATCAGTTCATTAAATGTAGGGCGTATAGGCCGTAGTCGTCCACCCGGGTACAGTGCAGATTGGCCAACTTCACGCTCAACCTTTGAATTACATCGTAGACGTGCGCAGATTCCAGAACAAACATATCTTAGTTTTAACAAGATACTAAATTACTTAGAATACTGAATTATTGCCGTCAAATTTGATGTATCTATCTATCATTTTGCTTACTGTTATGCGTAAGTAGATCATATATATAATATATATATTGCTGGAATATGGTACATAACAGTTTGTTGTTTCAATGTACCTCCTAATTTATTGTAAATGGAAGGACACCCGGCTAAAAGCTTAGGAGGTTAGGTACTAGTACCTTATTCATCAAGAAGCAATAAATATTGTATTATTAATATTATTATTATTAAATAAAATACGAAAAACGAGGTGACTTTGCAACTCCGTCATTATAAACAGGCGGGAAGATGCATAATATTACATGTATCCTTTGAATAAAAAAATATGGTTACGTCATGATCACAAATTATCAAATAACCCAACTACTTAATATTACCAAAAAAGATAACCTTTTTAATACACAAAATAACACTTCGTTACTCATAACAGCGGCACTCGATCATTCGCCCAGAATCCGGATATCCCGATAAAAAGTACCAATAATTCAAAGAGAATCAACCAAAAACGTATCGATAACTTGACAATGGGTTTGTTCGTCGGGCAATTTGCGCCTCCCGCGCACACCTGGGCCCTTCAGGATTATATCAATTATCAGACGATCTCGTTCCTCGCCCTCCGCAAGGGGGCGCTTGTAGCTATTGATGCGTGATAAAAGACGTGAGATTTAATCGAGTGCGCCTTGAGTGCGATCATTCGGCTCGGTTGACGATTATTGTTTTGCTGTGTAATTATCTATTTATCTTTATAGAAATGAATTAATAGCCGAAAGTATGAAGTTGATGTTTTAAAAGTATCTGTAGATGGTTTCTTTGAATAAAGATGCTTTGATATAATAATATAGAAAAATATTTAAAGTTAACCAGTCGTCCAACCCGCACTGGGCCCGCGTGGACGACTAAGGCCTAAACACCCTATACGGGTAGGCGCGTGCCCCTTGGTGGGGACGTTTAATGAGCTGATGATGATGATTTAAAGTTATATGAAATCTACATCTACAAATTTAAATAATTTTAGGTGCTTATATTCTATTAATATTGATGTATAATTAATTCCAATTTTTTTTCTTTTTAGTACACACTCTTACCCATATTTCCTTTTTTACATAGGCTTGCTGGATGAAATTTATTGGAAAAATAAAAACGCTTTGCCTTTGTATACTGTGTTCTGTCATGATTGTATTTGTGTATGTGTATATATACATTTATATATCAGTTTACAAATAAAAAGGCCTATCCAAAGGCCCCAAAATTAAATATAAACTAAACTAATCCTGCGAAACAAACAAGCATATGCCCAAACGACGCACGAGTGACTTTGAAATAGTGAATAAAGCCGGTATAACTGAAAGAGATATGGACAAACATAGCCACAACAAAGTGTATCTGGGTTTTTTGCGATAATCGTTTGTCGAGGAACTAGCCGCTCCGCTCGAGCGTGCTTTAAGGCGAGTGAGGACATGGTATTTGGCATAAGAGGTAGCGGGTAACATCGTATTAGTAAACATTGCAGGCTGAATCACCTGTCCAAAGAGAAAGAACATTCGGAGGCACGTTAAACCATCAGTCGCTAAATCTTAGGATGGTAGTCGTTCACATCTACTTCACTGGGCCAGCGTGGTGGGTGACAGCCCAAGTAGGTACAAGTCCTCTACTTTCCTCAATAAGAATATAAGTCTTACCTTTCATCTGCTTCTTAAGACAAAAATTATAAATACTTGCAGAAAAGTAAGCAAATTCATTTCTTTAGAATCCTGTAAACAACTTGCATTCTGACCAGAATAACGTGAGGGCGAATACTCCAGACATTTGAAACATATCTCTATTTGTAAGAACCACAATAATACTTGTAATAAAATCGTAATAATATTCAAAATCTTTAGAACAATTACGACTTGACGTAACTTAACACACCAAAATATGACTCTATAGTGAGTTCGTCATCATCATTGTCAGCGTATACATTCCAACTGGGCACGAGCCTACCCGTAAAGCGTGAATAGGCCTTTGTCCTTTAGCGGACCCAATGCGGATTGCTCGCCTTCAAGTATAACTTTTGAATCTCTTCGCAGGTATCCCCACGATGTTTACCTTCACCGTAAGAACGTCGGATAAATTTACATATAATTTTGCAAATTTAATAATTTATATGTACATGGCGGGATTTGAACCAGCACCCTCCTGAATAGAAAGGTACACCTCACAAATGAGCCACCGACGCTCAACTCACTATTTCATTGTCCGCAATCCGCCCCAACTTGGACCACCGACTCCTTGGTCCCTCGGCGTATTGCTCAAGCCGTCACTAATTGGTCCCCAACCCGGGGGTCCGACCCGACACCTTAATTACCGAACCCGGGACCTTGCGAGCTGTCATCGGGTTATTCGCGCAGCTAATAGAATCCTCAAGATGCTGCGGAAACTGAAGAGCTGTCAAGCACTGAATTATTGAGAGGCAATTTGGACGATTGCACGTTAAGTGGAGATAAAATGTGGAGTTTGGAAATTGATAAGTGGTGATGCAATGCGTGATTGGTATGAATGGAATTTAAGTGTTTTTTATGTTATGAGTGTACAGGACGATGAGGACGCTCACCTGATGATAAGTGATACGCATGACCATGACTAAGCGGCATTGAAGGAGACCAACAACTGATAGACAATTATGATTCTCCGTCAAAGCCGCACTACGCCCATCACCTGAGACAACAGATTTTAGGTCTCTTATACCCGGTAATTTCACTAGCTACAGTGCCCTCATCTCGAAACACAAAAGAGCATAACACTCCTGTTTCCCGGGACGATATCTGGCACTGCGGTGGCACCTACCTACCTAGTACCTAGGTACCACGGTATCGAATCTACCACCTAGTAGTGTGTGTGTGTGTGAAAAAGTTACGCCACTTCGATAAAAAAGGTTATTAACTGCTTTCTTCTAACTAACTCTATCATCTGGTGCCCATGGCAAGTTCTTTTGATTGAGACCCTAGCAGTTAAAGTCGTCGAGTTGTATGTACTCTGTGTAATATGTATTAACTTACTAAATAGTAAATCTTCGATACGATAGACTTAAAAGGCTGAATGTGGTCAAGATTACGGCCGAGGATGTGGTAAATGTTAAATATTTGTGAACTCGCTGCCTGCTGGCCTGGGCTCGCTTGGGTCGGGGCCTGTGGCATTTCCAGGCCTGCCCTAGTTACGCCACTGCTTAAAATGAAAACCATAGGCGTGATTTACAGTAGCTTTTATTTACCTCGTTAAACCGACGGCATCTTACATCCTCGGTAACTGTATGCAACCGACGCGGTACAAAGTCGCCGACAAAGGTGCGTCACGCTTGCGCCGGCAGATCTGACGCGTTGCTAATGGGTCTTCACACCCTGATGTCTTCATGGAGGTCTACCATTTGGAATTGCTAACCTGGTGTTGGATTATGCCGATTGAGACATGTGGTAATGATTGTGAAAATCAAGGGTTCCGGGTTTGAAACTTGTGCTAACAGCTAACACAAGAGTTTGAACAGTTTATTCGTATATATATAACTGGAGGGTGCAGGTTCAAATCCGGTCACGTACAAATGTCTTTTCGAAATTTAGAAATTATGCTTACATTTGTCCAACGCTCTTACGGTGAAGGAAAACATCGTGAGAAAATCTCCGCACGCCTGCGAAGAAATTCAAAAGTTGTGCGTGAAGACCAATCCGCATTGGGCCCGCATGGACGATTAAGGCCTATACCCTTTACAGGTAGGCTCGTGCCCCTCGGTGAGGACTTATGACGAGCTGATGATGATAATGATAACTCTGAAAATAAGTGCCCAGTCTCAACCGTTTAAATTAATCTCTACAGTCGTAATCATTACACAAGTGACAGAGCTTTCAACGCGGGAGTTACCATATGTTCAAAGACATCCGGACAAGATTTTGGAATACCAATCATTCATCATCAGTTACCGCAAGCACGCCGCAAATCATTACACCTATCCGTGACTGACTTCCTCAGTGTGGAATTCGTGAAAAATTAGGAAGTACACACATCATTAACGGAACATGTGCCGCTACGTGTGCGGCTTACTTTGGTGGTTATGGTACCAGTATGTGTGACGACCCATTTGGGGTAATGGTTGAGACATTGGCTATCACTTCCAAGGGTTCCCGATTCGATCTCCGAGCAGTACAAACATTTGTGTGCATAATGAAATTTCTGTTTGTATTGGTCTAGATTTTTCCATGTATGTATTTACAATATCAAGTATAGAAGTATGTTCATCCGTTGTTTAGCACTCACTCTACAAGCTTCTCGCTTAACTTGGGGCTATATGACGCTTTGCAATGTGAGTGGACTTGATTTATTTTTGTGTATTTTAATAAGTATTCAGTTTTATTTAAATAAAGTACAAATATTAAAATTTAAATCTAAAAATAATGTCTACAATTCATACAAACATGCAGAGGTGATCTAAACCCTCCTTGTAAACTTATCTTTTTACTTACTTTTCCATTTATATTTCCTTGAATATACCTAGTTTTGTGGAAAGAGAGAAAGAAAGAAAAAATCTTTATTAAAATAAATCTATTACAGATACTTTTGAATCGTCAATTGTTATATTATTATATTTTTTAATGATTCTACCACCGGTTCGGAATAAATTGGATCTTCGAGGAGAGCCGGCAAGAAACCGTATCACTTAATACCACCTAGTGAACCATTTAGACGCTTGTCTATGAATTTGCTTGCTTGTGCTGGCTTAGAATCATATATTTAAAAAATATTTTTTTACTCACAATCAAAATTTACCACCAACACTGGCAACATTAAAAAATGTTACCTCACATTCTAATTAGCACCTCTTAATTACCCCACCGCCGAGGCATAGCCTAATGGATGAAACATAACCCTCGCCCTCCCACTTCAAAGGGGGAATACAAATCATGGAATATTAAAATGTGTCCACAGGAGTTATTTTAAGCTGCTAATTGCCATATTAGCGTGATTAATGGTAAAGTTTTGTTCTTCCGACGGCACAATGCCGTGCATTCTTTTGACCGAAATATCTTTGGGAGGCGGAATTCTTTCCCGCCCAGAATTGCGTCACATCTGTGGAAATATAATTTTATGTAAATAAAGATGTTGTGAATTAATTTGTGTTTTTTTTAATTATTTATTTTTAAGTGTTTAGAGTGTAAAATATATTTTAGTTAAAGTGTTATTTATGTACTCAATTAGTTTTAATAAATTAGTTTTCTAGTAACAATTTGTGAACATAACTATTTATTTGTTTTGTGTTTTCTATAACTTTTAAGGGTGAGTACATGTCATTGTACGAACATATTATTTAAATAAAACAGTATTTTCTTACAATCATTAATTTGAGCCCGCGTGGACGACTAAGGCCTAATCACCCTATTCGGGTAGGCTCGTGCCCCTCGGTGGGGACGTTTAATGAGCTGATGATGATGATGATTAATTTGAGAATCGACTCAAAAAGGTGTGATCAATGTCCAGCAGTGGACAACGATGGATCGAAGAACAAAACTAAAAAATAAACACAGAGTAATCAGGTCCCTCAAGCTTATACTTAACAGCTAAAACAACTAAAGCGCCTTATTTTCATACATCAGAGTTAATTTTTACTTTATAAATTAGGGTTTTATTGTGTTTTCACGTACGTAAGTGATTATTGTAACCTAAAAATATATTCAAAATAATGTTTGCCAAAATAAAAACGATAAAAAAGCAAAAACTTCAAACATAAATTTATGCAGTCATTGCAGCTCCCACCTTACGCATCCATAGCCATTACCCCGGGGTCATAAAAACTGTAAATGGGCCCAACACCAATTAACCCACTGATAGCCCAAAGAAGGTCGCTCCAATTGGCGCCATGTTTTGATCGCTAAAAAACAGCCACCCACATTCGTTTTTGTAAAAAAAAATTTTTGGTTCCGTAGTAATAAGCGGTTTGGTTTGAAATGCTGACAGGTCCCTTAAATTATAGTGTATAAGATAAGTAATGTATTTATACAATACATAAACAATTTACTAAAATAGATGGGTGGTAATTTTATTTATATTTAATTTAGTTACGTACATATATATTAAACGTAAATAAATTAAATATAAATAAAACTAAATTTTTAAAACCAATCGTGTATATCGTTTAGATTGGTTTTAAAAGTCAACAGAGCTGCTAGTCTCGTAATTGGCGTACGAGTTAAATTATATCGCGTCTGAATTCTGTAATTGTCGTCTTAAAACAAAAACACAAAATGAAGTCTTTTAAAACGAGTTACCAAGCGTAGCATGCCGTAGACTTCGTAGCACATATTCGTAGCCACGCATCAAACCTATTGTTATTGTTAAACTTAACTTACGAGTATGTATGCAAAACTTCACTTCACTAAATTCAGTTGGGGGACAGATCCTATGGGATCGAAGGCTGCGAACTTAGCAGCAGCTATATAAACTCAACACTTAAGTATTACTATTTTTTCTATATTATAGGGAGCAAACGCGCAGGAGAGACACCTGGTGGAGGTGTTCACCTCCGATTCCCCCCTTTTCAACTAGACTACATTCATTCACAAAACGTCCTGGATTTCTGACGTTCAAAAATACTCTTTTAGAGTACTTTTTGGGTACGCTCGTTTATTCAAAGACGCAAGTCAAATTAAACACTGAGCATCCCCAATTTCCACTATCAAAGCAGCCGCAACACTTAGCAAAACAGCCCGATAACACTAACTAGCGTCTGCAGCGCCCCCTCGCGGCTTGGGTGGCGCGATAAATCACCGATCATTTCAAGATTAGCCATGTTTTATTCGTTCCTACTCAAGCGACACGTGTTCTGTCAAATGTTCCCCAAAAATCTGGCGGAATGGGGAAAAAAGCGCGCGAACTAACGATTATAAGACGGCTGATTAGTTAACTTACTTTGTTCTGTGATATTTTATTAGTTAGTAACGACGTTATGCCTAGGTGGTAGATTCGGTACTGAGTCTTCTAGGTAGGTACCACCGCAGTGCCAGATATCGTCCCGGGAAATACGAGTGTTTCGGGATGAGAGCAATCTAGCCAGAAAAATTACCGGGTACAAGAAATCTAATATCTGTCGTCTCGGGTGACAGGCCTAGAGCAGTGTTCATGGAAAATAATGATTACCTTCTGTTATAAATTTTCTTCAACACTGCATCTGTCATGGTCAGACGTATCAATCACTATCATGTGAGCAAACTGTCCTGTCCATTTATGACAATAAAATGTCGATCACTTGAGTAAGCTGGATAAGGAAAGTGTGGGACCGGGATATCTGGTTTAAATAATGGATAAATCTAACAGTAGATTGCGATAGATTAAATGTATTTAAAAACCACTCTCTTGGTCAAAAAACCCTCGAAAGGGAATTACCCACAAATACTTAGACAAACAAAAAACTTACTAGATTTGTGAAACATCCCGACCAGTACAAACAGATAAGTAGCCAGTAAGACATGCACCCAAGTTTGCACTTCTCACAATCGAACCAGAACTTAGTGTAAGTAGATTTTTCATCTACGGCCCACGGGTCGTCATGGTACTCAGCACATATTTACAAACAATAGTATATCTGTGGTACTTCTGAACTGTAGAATAAATGTATAGATTTGAATAGAACGCATTATTATGACAGGTGGTCTAGTGTTATCCGGGGTTTGTGTCCCAGCACGGGACAAGGCAATTCACTCCCTAAACACCTTTGTAGTCCGCCGTTTATCCAGCACTCGAGCCGCTCACGGCCGATTGGTTACCAAGCCAAATCCACAAAGATCGTGCGGGTGGGCTATTGCAAATAAATATAAAGTTTACAACGTTACACAACAGGCGGCTCTACCCAAAGACTCGGATTGTTTACGTTTGCTAATAAGTGAAAAGGTAAAGCTAATCCGCCGGCAAAAAGTAGTATCATGTTACAGAATGTATCTTCTTGCATCTTTGTAAGGGCAGATTTCCGATAGCGATAGAGTAAGCCCTTAGCTACGCCTGCCAAGACTTCTAAAACAAGAGTTAGGTCGCAAAACAATAAGTTTGCTAGTAAATAAATATCCATTGTCATACACAGCAAATTTAGCCCGAAACTAAGCATCTAACCTGTAATATTGATACTGAACAACGGAAAAACATACTGAAATACTTTTTTAATACACGCATATTATACATAAACATCCAGACCAATACAAACAGACATGTTCATTGCACACAATAATGAAGGAATTTTGAATGCAATGAAATGCAATTGATTAATAGTTGTAACTTAGTTCTATAAAATGAGTGTTTCATAAAGTGTAATCGCAAAATTTGCGCGTCGTGTTATCGATATGTTGGAGTTTAATTATGTACGATATTATTGTAGCCATATTCTGGAAAATAAATAATTTATATTTTATTAAATGTTCGTACTGCCTTAGGGTCGAACCCGGAAACCTTGGTGTAATAGTATAAGAGAAGAGTCTTATTTATTTTTATTTTATTTTATATTTATTCAAAATCCACAACTCTTATAAGTGTATTTAACACAAAACAAAATTATAAACTCACAGCAAATAACGGATTTTACATATGTTATCCAAAATAGAAAAATGACATCCAGGGAGGATCAAAAGTAATGCACACAACACAACGACTTCACACATTATACATAACAATAATATAATATCAGTATTGCTATTTACGTAATGAATTAAAAAATTAAACATATATTCAATACACACATATAAATATATAAATATACAGCATAGTTACAGTTGCATCATGTAACAATGTGTATATATGTGCATCTTTGGAAGGACAGACTTCCGTTCTCGATAGAGTAGGAATTAAGTTAAAATTTAGAGTCTTTCAAAATATGGATTAAGTAGAATTAAAAGCGCCCTAAGCTCGCCAAGACGCGATAAAACAAGAGCAAGGTCGCAAAACAATAAGGTTGTTAATAAGTGAAAACGTAAAGCTAATCCGTCGGCAAAATCTCGTATCATGTTACAAAGTGGAGGATCATTTATCTTTGGATGGGCAGATATTCGTTATCTATCTCAGTTTAAAATTGGTTTTTCAAAATATAAATGTGAAATGAGAGTCATGGCAAAATGGATGCCAAGTTCAATGGTCTATCTACAAACTATGTGTCTCTGAGACTGAATACTTATGATATTACTTCATTTTAAGCTCATTAAACGTCCCCACCGAGGGGCAAGAGTCTACCCGTATAGGGTGTATAGGCCGTAGTCGTCCACGCGGGCCCACTGCGCATTGGCAAACTTCAATCTCTTTGAATCTCTTTGCTGGCGTGCGCAGGTTTCCCTAACGATGTTTTCCTTCATTATCAGATATCATACCGTGAAAAAGAAGTGTTATGCACATTTGTGTTACGGGGTGACTTTCGGTAATTTTACTGTAGCTAATAAAATTACCGAGTTTATGAGATCTAACATCTTGTGTCGGGCGCAGTGCGGCGTTGACAGCGAATTATAACTGTCTATCAGTCTCCTTCAACGCTCTGTCATGGTCAAGCGTATCACTTACCGTCAGGTGAGCGCCTTCACCGTCCTGTACACTTATAATATAAAAAAAATCTTTGAAAGATAAATAAACTACCACTGATTTGGACGGTCGACATACCAAGAAGAAGTATTACTTGGGACCGCAAATAAATTTACAACACAACAAAAGATCTCGAACCAACTGCACCGTTCACCCCTTTACAAACGCATGCCCACTATTAGTATGTTACTTCCCAAAATATATTTATTGCCGAATCACCGCTCAGCAGATGCACTTTCCGAAATTTGTAAACACAACGAGCTACGCTTGTAACAATATTATCTATCAATATTAGCCCGATTGTGTCCGCGATGAGGGCCGAACAATAGTCCTACCCACTGTGCGGTTGTTGTACCAATAAGACATAAATTAAAACACACAAATACAAACCTTAACTTCCTACAAATAAGAATTAGATAAACTGCAAAACGAATTGCCAGAATAATGGTGCGTGATCGTATTTGCGATTCACAGCACATGTGGGAACACGAGATTTTCAATTTTATAAACGTTTTTGTAAACTTGATTTATTTGAATGCGGACTTGCTCGAATTACAAATGGTTACCGTTAAAATAGCTGGTACTTATAAGGGTTTTATTATGGAAGTTCGTATTGTTAAATAGGAAGCACGAGTGATGCTGATGGCGGTTTTGATAGATTTTATTTTATGGTTAGAAGAAACGATGTTAAGCAACATCGTTTCGAAATAAAACAACAAATTTATTTAAATGATGACTCCTTTGGTGTTATGGTTGAGACGTTTGGCCACACCAAGGGTTCCGGGTTCGATTCCCGGGCGGTACAAATATTTGTGTACATGAAAATGTATGTTTGTATTGGTCTGGGTGTTCTCTATGTATGTATGTATTTCCAAAAAAATGTATAAATATGTTTATCAGTACCCGTAATATAAGCTTCACGCTTAACATGGGACTAGGTGGCACTGTGTGAATGTCAGTGGATATTCATTTATTATTATTTTATCAAATAAATACATATCCATTGATATGTACACAGCGCTATTTATGGCTATAATTACCGGATAAATATACTTATTTACTATTTTGTGAGTACATTTTTATACATTGAAACACCTAGACCAATTCAGAATACAAAGAAACATTTACTGTTGTTTTTACTGCCCTGTCCGGGGATCGAACTTAGAACACTTCAACGTTTCATCCTTTTTTTCAGTCAACAACTATTATACAGTTTTCCGTATTTTCTTGTATTAAAGACGTATGGCAACTTATGTAAAAGATATAATTATAATTAGCCAACAATATTTGCTCAATCTCTCTTCAACCTATTGCAGTCCACTGCTGGACATAGGTCTCCCCCATTTTGCGCCAGACATCCCGGTCCTCCGCCTTTCTCATCCAGCTTCACCAGCGACCTTTCGCAAGTCGTCGGTCCATCGGGCCGGAGGGCGTCCTACGCTACGCTTGCCAAGACGCGGTCTCTCAGAACTCGTCTGCTCCAACGGCCATCGGTTCTGCGACATACGTGACCAGCCCACTGCCACTTCAACTTTGCTTATTTGCTCAATATCGCGACGTAATTCACAATAATGACACCAATCGACCGAACAAAACAATTTAAAATGCCTAGAAACAAACAATGAAATTTAAACCGTCCTAAGTGATGTACTAAATAAATCCCTTTTACACCCAAAAGCATTTCCCTATAAAAAGAAGCCGCCAAGCGTCCCCAAAGTAGTGCACAGTGCGCCCGCTGTCCTTACCCGGGCAAAAACTCGCTAATGACTGCACCGAATATCGACAATTTGATACGTTCGATTGAACACCATCAATGCAATTCGCACACCCTATGCACTTTTCCTAACGGCTGGTCAAAACTTCAACACAAAATCAACTTTGAGTTTGTACAATTTAAGTCGATTTTTGAGTACATGTGTAATGTTTGCAAAAATGAAGACACAAGCGTCACATATCGAAGGCGATTGCCATAAAATATAATCATTTATCATGTAGATGTGTTTGTTATTGCAGCGGTTATTGTGGTGGACTACGACAGGCCGATATTAATAATGGACGGATGGCATCTGCGCGAATTAGTTTCCTATTTTTTAAATGAACTACGTATTTTTAAAATTATTAATTGGTTTAAAAACGGTAATTAAGAAAAATATATGTATTTTCCATATTATTATTAATTAACAACAAAAAATCAATCTTTTTTTTTTATTTAGCTCCAAGGAACTTATGAATGTCATATGGAGGTACCACTGGTTGGGAATGTAATTTTCTGCTGAGAATAATGTAGCAAATAGAACTTGACAAGAGAAGCGCTTTTGCGGTTTGTATGTACGAGTAGCATAGTTATTTAAATATCCACTGACATTCACACAGCGCCATCTAGCCCCAAGTTAAGCGTGAAGCCTGTATTATGGGTACTTAACAACGGATAAACATACTTATATACTTTTAAATATCCACTGACATTCACACAGCGCCATCTAGCCCCGAGTTAAGCGTGAAGCCTGTATTATGGGTACTTAACAACGGATAAACATACTTATATACTTTTTTTTATAAATATATACATATTATACATAGAAAACACCCAGACCATTACAATTAGATATGTTCATACACACAAATGTTTGTAATGCCTGCCAGTTGCACCCGACGTCTCAACCGCAACACCAAATGGGTCGTCAAAATGTTTGCCTAATTAATTTAATTATTACTCTACTATATGATATACATCATTACTGATATTTAACACCAGCACGGCCATAATGACTGGACCAAGGACCAATATTTGTAAAAGTTCAGACAGTAAATTAGTAAACCTAACTATACCCATTTAAAGTCCTGTAAATAAGAATAATTATATACTTATTACGAAACAAATACCTTACCTTACCTTTGTACTTCATTTTCTATATTAATTGTATTTTGTCATGATGATTAAATAATTAATATACAGTTTTACTTGTATGTGCAATAAAGATTTTTTTTCAACCCATCTATCAAACCCACAGCGCTGGTTCGGCGCGTGCTTCCAGGTCACCAAAACCTCGGTAAGAAACACCACGTGAAGGTGAGGTTGGCTTAGACCTCCGTAGTTAAATGCTGGGACTCCTGACAATCCTAATATTTTTAATGTACCCCTGAGAGGTTAATAAATAATGTTTATATCAAAGCTAAAAAAGCTTTGAAAATATCTTTACGTCGTAATTAAAAGGTATTTTTGCTACAATACATAATTTATCATGACCAAAAACACTATACAAAATGTCCAAAACTCCCAACATATAACTCACAACCCAAAACATTTATTGAAAGTATATAAATATATTATTTAGGTGTCTATCACATTATATGGAAAAAGCCGTTGGCATATCCATTTACACGCGAGTACCAAACAACCAAATAAACTGTCACCCAACAATTAATCATCGCGAACAAAACAAATGAGTTTGGCAAACATTGCTCTAATCCACAACCATTTGCACAATTGAGCTGCGTACACGCAGCTTTCCCAAAATGGCCGCGCTAATGTTGCTAAACACGCGTTTAAATGGGGGACCGGTGTTTATCGTTATTATTAAGTTGTAAGGGATTTAGATGTGACTTCCGCACGTCGAATAAAGCGCATCGACCGCCATCTTTCGGGCAGAGCGTGCCAAATCTATTGAGCGAGTACATTTCGTATTTTTTTGTCCGGCCACCTCGCGTCCGAACCATTGCCCATGATGGTTTTATTGCGGGTGCATTTTGAGAATTATTGGGCCCTCTTTCTTGGGTGACGAAGTTATATGGCTACTATAAAACAATAAATAAGACGATTGTTTACGTTGTTAGCGGTTTGGAGTATTGTTCGGACCCCATACGAGGCGTTTAGTCATGCTGCGGTTACAATATGGAGGCTGTAAACCGATGATGGTACATTAATAGTGTTGAATAGTGGTTTGGATGCGAGCTCTGTGTTCAAGGATCCCTTGGAAACAACGAGCCCGAAGTTAAGGACATTATGAGGTTGGTTTCATAAAGAACAGCGGGATGTTGCCCACCAAAGAAATGCTGACACGTCTTTAATGTCATTATCAGCGTAACGAAGCGGCAATAAATGAATTTATTCTGGTTTGGTTTTTGCTAAAAGACTTTTGGTGGTCAACGTTTAGTAACAAACAAGAAAGTTGTTTTAAAAGCCTGAGAAATTTATAATCTTGAACTGTTTTTCGTGTTAACCATTTTAATGCATAAAAAATGTAGAGACCCT
Organism: Leucinodes orbonalis; assembly: GCA_019425675.1. Taxonomy (NCBI): domain Eukaryota; kingdom Metazoa; phylum Arthropoda; class Insecta; order Lepidoptera; family Crambidae; genus Leucinodes; species Leucinodes orbonalis. Next base: position 59,269 of record PQWD01010595.1, read on the forward strand.
GGCCATTTGCATGACACTTTGAAATAACTTTTTAGATAGGTACTAATAAACCATAAGCTTAAACCATTATTTGAAACTAAAAAAAAAAATTAAATCTCCGTAACGAAATATTTTCAAAATACACCCAACAAAAGAGCGCGGCGCTTTAGGCGTTATTTTAAAGCTATTTTCTTACCCTTTCATAGTAATACAAAATTAAACATGTAAGCAATAACAAATGGCTACAAATAAATGCCCCTGGGAAGAATTAATAACGTACCATAGCTTTAAAAAACACGGTCCCTCGGGCGCATGTAATGCATCCCCCATTACTCGGCACTTTGGAAAATATGGCTTCTGGACTTTACCGCCAACTTTAGCGCCTTTGTTGGTTAACTGAAAAGCTTTAGCGATTGTTAAAATGAAGTTACCGATATTTTGGAGTCCATAACGTAGAGAACTTTACTAGAAAACTAATAAATGCGCCAGATAATTGATTGGTGTCAATAAAATTCATTAATAATAAAAATAAATGTTTAGTAACCTTGTCAAGATTTTTAATGAACCAGCATTGTATACCAAATAATCGCTATAATCGTCACATATGTCGCAGAACCGATGGCCGTTGGAGCTGACGAGTTCGGGAGGACGCCCTCAGGCCCGATGGACCGACGGCTTGCGAAAAGTCGCTGGTGGAGACTGGATGAGAAAAGCGAAGGACCGGGATATCGGGCGCAAAATGGGGGAGACCTATGTCCAGCAGTGGACTGCGCTAGGTTGAATAGAATCGCAATAAATGACGTGTATAAATTTAATTAATCGAGTCATTATAATACATATTACTAAACATTTGGGATTTCAGTAAAATATTTAAGTTTGATTCTTAAATAATACACCTGTTTTACACGACCCTGACAGGAGACACATACAATCATCCATAATACCTAATTTTATGACAATTGCAGTTTTTAATATTTTCAGTATCTCATTCAAATATTTTAAAAGTGTTTGTGTATCTGTTGTATTACATAAACAATCATCATCATCATCATCATCAGCTCATTAAACGTCCCCACCGAGGGGCACGAGCCTACCCGTATAGGGTGATTAGGCCTTAGTCGTCCACGTTCACACACAACCTTCGAATCTCTTCGCAGGCGTGCATGAAGGTTTCCTCACGATGTTTTCCTTCACCGTAAGAGCGTCGGATAACGTACATATATTTTTCGAAAATTCGAAAATACATTGGTACGTGTCGGGATTTGAACCTCAGCCCTCCCGGTAGGAAGGCGACAGTCCACACCACTGAGCCACCGACGCTCACTGAGCCACCGACGCTCAATAAACAATACTAGATGCATAATCTCACACAAAAAGGGCAAAAGTCTGCCCATCGCGTCAGTTGGGCAAAATTTAGAGCCATCCACACGATATTGGAGCGTTTTGCTATTAAACGTCATAAAGCATGACATTTCACATGCAAACGGTTTGGAGATAGCAGTATCATTATCCATAGCTTTAATGAGATATTTTGTCCTAAGCAGCCTCTTAAGAGAAGAGCAGGGATATCGACAAAATATACTTTAATTTGCTGTCATCTCACTGCTGAACCGAAACTTATTCATGCCATAACTAGCATTCGGTTATAAGCTCATTAAACGTCCCCACCGAGGGGCACGAGCCTATCCGTATAGGGTGTTTAGGCCTTAGTCGTCCACGCGGGCCCAGTGCGGGTTGGACGACTTCACACATAACATTCGAATCTCTTCGCAGGCGTGCATGGTTTCCTCACGATGTTTTCCTTCACCGTAAGAGCGTCGGATAACGTACATATATTTTCGAAAATTCGAAAACACATTGGTACGTGTCGGGATTTGAACCTCAGCCCTCCCGGTAGGAAGGCGACAGTCCACACCATTGAGCCACCGACGCGGTTATAAGGTTTATCGCGTCGCAAACTACAAAGCCATAATCTGCTTACGGAAACATTAAGGTAATCGCTGAAGTCAACAGTCGCCGCACAGGGTGCTTGCACAAACCGCCGATCGCTTACCGACACTCTAATACTATTGTCGTCAACACGAATCTACTAAACATATCACAACTACAACAAAACACAAACGACACAAAACTTACAGCAGCATAAGACCTAAAATGAAATCTATCTCGTACTACAAAGCACAGTTTTAAACACCAAAAAAGTTAACAGCGGTATTCCTTTGGCTAAAGGGATAAATAGAGTTGTCGGATCCCAAAGCGGCCGATGCAAAAAACCTACAAAGGACCCAAGTTTTGGACACAAAGCGACATTGGGAAATAAATTATTTCATCTGTTCAGTCCTTTCACGATAATATTGGCAAATGTTTCCATTTGGGACGGGCCACGCCCCGAACGAATCCAACAAGAAAAAACTATTTAAAACTACGCTTTGTGAATCACAAAATGGCTTTTATTGCTAATTGGTGTGAGTCGAGATTCAAGTGAGAACGCTTCATTGGACAGTGGGCCGCGGCGTGTCACAAAGTCGACAGAAAGTCACCGATTTCTTTTACCGCTTTTTTCATTTGGTCCAACATATATTTTGACTGTGATGTTTTTATTATTTTTTTTCCGCGATTCCCTTTAGGGTGAACGGCCAATATCTGCGGATTTTTTCGTAAAGCCGGCGTCGACGCATGCCCTGCCGTTCGGGGAAATGCCGACAAAGTGACAAAATAATCATCTAATGGCACCATGTTGACTATTTCGAGTATTTCGGCTTCCGTTCGGACGAACAATTAATCAACGGATGAATAGGACATTAGCGCTGAGACAATACTTGCCAATAAATTACCATACGGCTTATCTGGACAGTTCGTTGATGGTAATGATTACCAAAGTTTACCTATAGACAATTGCCAATGATGTAAAAAAGTATGGATTCGTGATATGCTCACAAAACAATCGAAAAAAGTGACAGCACACATACACATATTTCGAATGAGCGGACATTACCTAACCTACTCAAAAGAGATAGAGAAAGTGGGAGGAGGAGAGAGAAAGAGGACCTAAACAAAAGAGTACAAACTGAACTCTCTTCGGCGGTTCGTTTTTGAGGCACGGATGGCGTGTCTACCTTTATATATACAGAATATCATTGACAAAAGCTTGAAACGACTGCAACATATTGAAAGCCGGGACCGACGACTTACAGCTGGATCCTAGCTATCAGGTCCGTACTTATATTAAATCGCAAACCAATTTTATTTAAATGCCAACATATGGGTTTCCCACACCTAAATTGCTTCATATATTACGCTCTGCCACTGGAACCTCACATTAATAGACAGATGCAAAACCCGATAAGTGGGAACAAGCTAAAGTCCTCTGCTAAGCTCAAAATAACCTTTCTTTTCAGACAATCAGGTGATTCAGCCTGCAAAAATCGTACAGTATCGGTCTCATTGCAGTCACCCAAAGGAATTTGAACTCACGACCCCTGAATCAAGCAGCAATTTAAATTGAATACTCAGACAACTAGACCTCGGACTAAGGTTTAGAATAAGTATCAAGTGTATCAGATGAAATATATTCCAGAACCAAAACATTGCTTCACAAACGCTATTTTAAAACACATTCTATTTACACGTCAACATTTGACACATCGGAAACAATGCTGCAGTGACAATCCCGACATCCACATGTCCAGGAGTTGACGGTGTTCCAGGAACCCCGACTGGGAACAAAGGCCCGGAAACCGTTCAGTAGTGGACCAGTGGGCAAGCGCAATTGTAGTAGGCAACGGCCAAGGTACTGCAAAGGCTCGACAGATCGTTATTAGCGCAACTGGGGGTACATAAATCAACGGACAAAGGTCCCTGCATAATTGGAACTGGAAACCTGCTCTTAGTAATGTTTTGGCGTGAGCTTTGTTTTGAGATTACATTTTTAAATGTGCCCGAACGATTTATTAAAGCTGAGACGCAAATTCACTTGACAGTTTTGTGTTGGAATTGTCAATGTTGCGGCGAGGCAAAGGAGTCAAAATTACAATGCCAAGACACTTTCAATAGGCTTTTTGTGAAAACACCTTAGTCTAGTGTCGGCGAATAATTAGAAATTACGATTAACACACAATATGGACGTCATGGAAATACAAAAATATTTATTATTTATTTTATTTCATATTGAATAAAAATAATAAAAAACTATTTTCGAGGCGACAGTTGTTAGGTCTCTTATACCCAATAATATCACTAGCTACAGTGCCCTCATCCCGAAACACAAAAGTGCACAAGAGTCTTATTTAGCGGGACGATATCTGACGGTATTGCGGTGGTACCTAGACGACTTAGTATCAAGTCTACCACCTAGTAAACTACTATTACACGACTAACAGTGATTACAGAATTTACCGTTCATTAAATATATTTATTTATCTTCCGGTGGCTATGCTGTGTGTCCCCAATTAGGATGATGGTATTTTTATTAATGTTAGTTTTACGGTCTAGAAAACCCAGCTTTAAGAATTTGCTGGTTATCTATTGACATAAAAAAAACTACGACAATCAGCACTTTATATAACTAAGACATCATGTTAAACACTCAAAACACTACTGTAAAGAACTCGTGGAAATGTGTTATGCTCAAAACTTTGAACGCAGCTTGAATTTAAACTTACGTACCTATTTAACACGCTTCCTATTATCCAGTAGTTTAATATAATGCTCATAATCATGTCTTTTATCTATTTCTTCCAAAATGGACATAAGTCTTTACCAACTGAGCGTTACATCGCAAGACAATAGCACTTTCCAGTGCCACCCTTGGCGAGTTATAAATCTCAATCATGATCCACGTTGTTCTTGCATACCCAGTGTGCATTTGCACGCTTGTTAGCACACTGCACAGTGTGCAAGAAACAGTAGTCATAAAGAGAACACAATGGGCCGTGACGCGCTTAAGGACAAAATTTTAATAGAAACGGTCAAATGCGAGCCGGGCTTAAGCACGAAGGTTCTGTAGCGGAATTTACTATCGACTATTGACTATTGAAACTTCAAATGTTAAATGTCAAACCAAGACCTCATTTAGTGACTTATATATAACGACCCATTTGGTGTTGCGGTTGAGAGGTCGGCTGCAACACCAAGGGTTCCGGGTTCGATCCCCGGGCAGTACAAACATTTGTGTGCATGAACATGTCTGTTTGTAATGGTCTGGGTGTTTTCTATGTATGATATGTATGTATTTACGAAAAAAAAAATTTATTTAAGTATATTTATCCGTTGTTTAGTACACATAATACAGGCTTCACGCTTAACTTGGGGCTAGATGGCGCTGTGTGAATGTCAGTGGATATTTATTATTATTATTATATACGGATTGATCAATAGGTAATTCAAAACAAAACAAAGGAAATAAACCAACTTCAAAATCATCATCACGGCTCACTACAGGGCACAGGCTAATACAGAACAACTGAGAAGAAAACACAACTTTAAACTAGAAGTCAATAGTAGATCATTCAATAAATATATTAAAAAGATATATATTAATCGTGAAAATAATTTTTAAATATCTATATTTATCTATCACCGGTTCGGAGGGTGGATATCTACTGAAAAGAATCCGGCAAAAAAAACTCATGTCAGGTTTTACAGTGTTTTCGTATTATTATTACTTATGTATACAAAACTATATAAGTGCCAGATATCGTCCCGTGAAATAGGAGTGCTAGGGACTTTTGTGTTTCGTGATGAGGGCACTGTAGCTAGAGAAATTACCGGGTATACCTAGCATCTGTGGTCCCAGGTGACGTGCGCAGTGCAGCATTCATCATCAGCTCATTAAACGTCCCCACCGAGGGGCACGAGCCTACCCGTGTAGGGTGGATTAGGCCTTAGTCGTCCACGCGGGCCCAGTGCGGATTGGACGACTTCACACATAACCTTCGAATCTCTTCGCAGGCGTGCATGAAGGTTTCCTAACGATGTTTTCCTTCACCGTAAGAGCGTCGGATAACGTACATATATTTTTCGAAAATTCGAAAATACATTGGTACGTGTCGGGATTTGAACCTCAGCCCTCCCGGTAGGAAGGCGACAGTCCACACCACTGAGCCACCGACGCTCTCAGCAGTGCAGCATTGATGGAGAATAATAAATGTTTATCAGTTGTTTGTATCCTTCAATGTCGGTCTGTCATGGTCAGGCGTCTCACTTACCATCAGGTCGTGACCGTCCTGTACGCTTTGTATCATAAAAATCATAAGTTATTTTTAATCTGAAACACAATTTAATTAGATTAAGACTAAATAATGTTGTCAACATCGTAAACGACTATGTATGTTTTAACGAATATCCTTATTTTGGATACAGAACCCTAAAAAGTGTCGCAAAAAAAACACAAATACGGGAGCATTAGATCCGTGAAATTCATTAAAACGTGCAGACACCCAAGATGTTGGAAGCAGCACTAATTCGGGAATTTACATTGTCTATGAATCAATGGACGACACGTTCTACTTGAACACTTAACAATGGACATTTAATTATGTATAAAAAAAAATTACTTGTCAATTTGCTTGGTGTTTTGTCTTAGTGATTTTGATAGTTGTATATATTTATTAAAAGCGTAATTTCCTCGTAGCTCACTAACACACACTCACTTATACCTACATGACCCTTACATCAAACTGTTCGATACTGGACGCACACATATTACTTTTACTTTTACATGCTTGCACTAAGGTATAATAACACACATACTGACGACCCATTTGGTGTTGCGGTTGAGACGTCGGCTGCAACACCAAGGGTTCCGGGTTCGATCCCCGGGCAGTACAAACATTTGTGTGCATGAACATGTCTGTTTGTAATGGTCTGGGTGTTTTCTATGTATAACATGTATGTATTTACAAAAAAAAATGTATATACGTATATTTATCCGTTGTTTAGTACCCATAATACAGGCTTCACGCTTAACTTGGGACTAGATGGCGCTGTGTGAATGTCAGTGGATATTTATTTATTTACATACTAAAGTTGCTTCACACAATGCCTCCAAATTAAAAACATTATTAGAACTATCCCAGGGGCCAAACTGAAAATCAGTCCAGCTTTTTGCTGAGACTGGTACCCATTGCCAGGTATTTTAAAGAATAAGTTTTATTTATATTTGTTAATCATCATCAGCTCATTATACGTCCCCACCGAGGGGCACGAGCCTACCCGTATAGGGTGATTAGGCCTTCGTCGTCCACGCGGGCCCAGTGCGGATTGGACGACTTCACACACAACCTCGAATGTTTGTTTATAAGTGTTTGTAATTTATATTAACCAACCTTACTTCTAATGTACCTCCATTTTAAAGGCAATAAATATTTTTTGTATTGTATTGTAATTTTAGGTACTGATTATCAGTCTTTTTTTATGTTATAAGTGTACAGGACGGTCTGGACGCTCACCTGATGGTAAGTGATACGCCAGACCATGACAGAGCGGCATTAAAGGAGACCAACAACTGACAGACAGTTATTATCCTCCACCAATGCCGCACTGCGCCCGATACCCGAGACTACAGATGTTAGGTCTCGTACCGGTAATTTCACTAGCTACAGTGCCCTCATCCCGAAACACAAAATCCATAACACTCCTGTTTCACGGGATGATATCTGGCACTGCGGTGGTACCTACCTAGACGACTCAGTATCGAGGCTACCACCTAAAACGTCACGATTATAGTTAACAGTATTCTGGATTTTAAGTTTTTAACCCTTTGAGAGCGTCGGTGGCTCAATAGTGTGGACTGTCGCCCTCCTACCGGGAGGGCCGAGGTTCAAATCCCGCCACGTACCAATGTTTTTTCGAATTCTCGAAAAAACACATGTACTTTGACCGACGCTCTTACGGTGAAGGAAACGTGAGGAAACCTGCGCACGCCTGCGAAGAGATTCAAAGGTTATGCGTGAAGTCGTCCAACCCGCACTGGGCCCGCGTGGACGACTAAGGCCTAATCACCGTATACGGGTAGGCTCGTGCCCCTCGGTGGGGACGTTTAATGAGCTGATGATGATGAACCCTTTGACCGCCAATGACGCCTTAAGGCGCCAGACACAAAAGATTTTCCATTGTGTCTGGATCCCGGCGTTCAATGGGTTAAAAAGTGACACAGAGAGTGAGTTTAACTCCGTTTTCTACATTGGTTTCCGACTTTGGTAATACGAAAAACACAAAGCATGCTACCGAACAACAGAATTTAAAAGTTTTCAAATAACAACTTACAATCAAAAGCGTACAAAACAACAAACATCCAGAATGAATTGATTATATTAAATAAGGCGAGTGTACACGGCCGTACATCAGCTTGTAATGAGCGGCGCTGCGTGTGCCCACCGCCTTATTTATCGCCTCGCGATTTGTGGCCGGGCGACACGAGATCGCGCCCTTACTTTGAATATGCGATAACCCAAACATACTAAAAACAACTCTAACACTATCGCATTAGAGTCGTTTATCACAAACTGTGTTATCAGCAAATGTGTTAGACTTTTGCATATGCAATGTTAAGCTAAAATCAACTTTATAAGTATAATATAGAGTGGGAAATCAAATGATTGTAGTGAAGCAAAAGTGTTAATAACGGTGTACACTTAATAACATTGGTGTGAATCTATTTGGGGTGAAATAATTGCGGCCCTGTTTAAAGACACATGTGATGCTGTATTTCTTAATCTGCGTTTGCTCATGTTTATACGTTTTTTTGTTTTGTACGTTGGTACCAATTACAAGATGTTAAGTGTGATTAAAACGAGTATTTTAATGATACTAAATAGAGACAAAATACTAAGAAAACGTAGGTTGTTAGCTAAGAGGAATTTGTAATCATCATTACAAATCCCCCTCGAAATTGTGCCGGCCAAGTTGGATAGTTTGGCCCAAGTAAACGTATTCTTGCACAACAAGTTCAAAGTCGCTCAACGCGCAATGGAGCGAGCTACGACTTGCGAAAGGTCGCTCTGTTGGAGGCTGGATGAGAAAAGCGGTGGACCGGGATATTTGCCGTAAAATGGGGGAGACCTATGTCCAGCAGTGGACTGCGATAGGTTGACTAAATAGATCATTACTACAGTCTTACAACCACACATTTAGTACATATCTTTGAAATGTATATATGTAATTGAATAATATAATATGCTGTCAGTGTTGCCACCTTAGTTTCAAAAATGGAGCTGTTGGAGAAGTTAAAAAGGGTCAGATCGGGCTAGATGGAGTTTTAATAACCAACAAAAGATTTTCTGCACAAAAAATGCTGAAATAATCATAAAGCGTCTAAAAGAAACGGCTTCGTGACCGATGTAATAGCATAAATTAGTTAGCATGGCGAAACCTTCATCGTTTGGTAATATTTTCAAGACAGTAAAAAGCCCTAGCCCTAGCCTATACCGAAACGTGCTAGTTCTAGCCCCAAAAGAGCTGAAGTGGCAACACTGATGCTGCTTGGTAATGGCAGATTTGAATATAATTTGACAAAACTCATTTTTTCCAAAATATATATTAAGAAGTGAAACGGTAGCGATTCTCACATTAAATAATCATGAAATACGAACAAGAACATAACCTGCCCTGCGTTGTTAAAGAAGATGTTCAACACGTGTTGGCGGAATGTGTTAAGAACGAAAGTCAAAGGACAGTTAATAAGCCACTTGAATTTTTATCATCATCAGCCCATTAAACGCCCCACCGAGGGGCACGAGCTGACCCGTAAAGGATGCATTGGCCGTAATCGTCCACGCAGGCCCAGTGCGGATTGGCTTCACGCACAACCTTTGCAGTCTTCGCAGGCGTGTGCAGGTTTCCTCACGAAGTTTTCCTTCACCATAAGCGTCGGATAAACGTACAAATAATTTCGAAAAGTACTGTAACCATAAGTCGGCGCGCTTGCATTTTCGATATTTGTAAAGGGAACAAAAAGTAACTACGTCTAGCATTTGATAGAAGAGATGATCTATTGTTTAACTATCACTACGAGAACAATGCGGATTCCCAAACAGTTGTGCATTAAAATGTAAGGGAAGCGATTATATTGAAATAAAGTAGAAGCAAATGGCAGGTAATGTTTGTCTATGACACACAATCGATCATAGACGCATTTCAAAAGTCGAACAAACAATCACTTTTAGTTAAGTGACCACACTTTGTAAATATGATGGAATTCTTTTTTATCTTTATCATCTGCCTAAAACGTCCCACTGCAAGAACAAGGCCTCCTCACATAGCATGGCCATTAAAATAAATATCAGTAGGTTGTCAATAGTTTTCGTCAACACTGCCCTGCACTCGTTGCCGAGATGACAGATGTTAGGTCTCCTATACCCGGTAATAATAAATACCCGCTGACAATCATACTACCATCTAGCCCTAAGTTAAGCGTGAAACCTCTAGAATGGTACTAAACAACGGATAAACATACTTATACACGTTTTTTGTAAATGTATACATATTATACCAAGGAAACAAGTAATTAAATCAATCCCACAATTGCGCCAGAAATCCCGTTCCATCGCTTTATTCATCAAGCCTCCACCAGCGGCAGCAGTTAAGTGTAACTTGCCAAGATATCCACTTGATATTTTATTTTCCTTTTATTTTAAAATATAAGTGTTGGTCACCGTACACCTCTTCGCAAAGCAACGCACGGCCGCCACTTATTTAGGCAGAAACAAAAACATCTGCCTAACCGTATTAGTTCGTATTGACATTCAAATCAGTAGCAGCCTGCTCATTTATTTGAATTCCGAACGAGGCGTAGACATAGAGCTCCAATATGGCCGTTGTCACACTAGCTCTCCGCAACAGTGGCGCCGTGAAAACGAGTACTCATCTTTCAAATTTGACGTACATATTTCGAGCATAGACAATAGAAGACATTTTTTACGTTATTACTTAAATTGCATTGCTTATCATCAGTTCATAACGTTCCAACGCAGGTACAGAACTTCCCATACAATGTGGGAGTTTGGGCCGTAATCCACAACGACTACATTGTGGGTTGAGTTGTTAAGCAATGCGGATTGGTCACAGATTAAAAAATATACAAGGGACTGGTGGTTGTTAACGACTGCCATTCTTAGATAGTGCTCCAAAGCAAGGAAATACCTTTCTTTTTAGACAATCGGATGATTTAACCTGCGATGTCCTAACTAATCTAAACTAAGTTGGTACGAAACATATTTGGGTTGCATAATTATTGAAAAATATTCCGTGGTATAAAGAACGAGGCTCTGATAGTGTGCCAACACGCACTGTATCAGTCCGGCAGGCTTTGGTCAAATTTCTCTCAAACGCTGGCCTAGTTAGTACTGATGATGATGATAATAATCACCTAACTACCATCATATAACCAACAGACCTGTATTTTTTTTGAGAAAAAGTGTATTTCTGACAACTAAATGTTTAGTTGGTTCAATATTTGTATTTATAACAATTGGATTTTCTTTCGAAACTTAATTGTAAACATTATAAAATTATTGTGAGTAATAAACAAACCTAAAAAGTCACTCACGGTTCACACAAATACTAACACAAATATGCACTTATTTGCATAGGCGTTCTTCCAACACGTACTTAAGTGCCTGAGAGGTACCTAATATTACAATGAACATAGCACCGTAGTAAAACATCCATCAAGATCCACCATTAAAAGATAAATAGCGGACATAAATAAAAATTTAAAAACCTAATAAACGTTTGCTAACTCGAGCATAAACGACGCAGATGATAGAAGTTGACAAGTGGTAGCCATATTTTTAAAAGTTTCAACAAAAAACCGAAATAAGGATAGAGTATTGTGTTGTGAAGACAATAGAGATATTGTTACTTGGAGACAATAAAATATGTTCTCCCGCGCATTGTCAGTAATTATTTATGAAATACAAAGTAAGAGATTGGAACAAATAAATAAATGACCACTAATATATTTGTAATCACGGTAAGCTAATTTTGGAAATGACCATTGTAATCTGACATAACCGACTAAGGAGAGCATTAATCAACATGGAAAGTTTGTATCGCTTCTGCAAATTGCTGACATAATTAACAAATTAAATGCATTGAATTTTTTATCTAGTATAAAACATTTTTTTATTTCAGAATTTTTGGTGATATTGCAGTGACTGTGAGTGGGCAAACTAAGAATTACCTACGTGTTCTGTATACGAATCGAGTGGCTTAATATTTTTTGTATACGGTAATAATAACTTATATTAATGAAAATTAAAGTATCTGCATGCATTTGTCACTGTCACCTGATGAACAAATAAAAATGGCACAGAAAACAAAGAGTTGCATTTTATTTTCAGGTGTTTAACTTTCTGCAATATTTCATCAATATTCGAGCGTTTTATTGCAATTATGGCGCTCTCTGTTTGCTTTCTTTCCAGTCTGACTTTTGTATTGACCTAAATTTGCATAATAATAATATAAATACCACCAACTGCATAGTGACAACCACCGAAATTCGTCCGCATGCAGTTTTAATATCGCATTAGCATAATTAAATTATGCCGAAATGTGTGCTCCACAAAAAGTTTAATAGAAACAAAGATATGTTTCGTGATATTTAACAGAAATTGTCCATCAAGAGGCGACATCTGTGTGTCATGCTGATAAACATCAATGATATGATTGATCTATCGCCCGTAAATTTGTATTCGATGTTTCGAGAAATTCGGGAATGTTGCGATAGTTTTCTTATACGCTTCCTTAATATTGAATTTGGAATTGAATTTTAGGAAATTTCAAGTTTTTGGAGAATCAAAGGTTTCTACTTAGACAATTTTATTTTTACAAGTAACTACACGAAAAGGGTAACCACACAAATTTCTAGCCTGAGTCTTCTCGATAGATTACAACCCTTCGAACCGTCAGTAGATTCATCAAAAATAACTTCTGTTTTGACGATTCAAATGTGTTTAATGATTTATTGAATAAAGCATTTTTGAGTTTGCGTTTGAGTGATAGCGAATATCTGGTGTTTTGCTAATGAGCAAGCGTAATGACGCTATATATAATACCAGTTCATAATCAATACCAGTTTTTTTTTTCTTATCATGTAACCTGCATGCCTAGTTTCTATGTAGTTTAGGTCTATTAAATAGTTTGAGAGACAATAAGTTAAAAATGGACATCCATGTCAATTTGTTTATATTTGTGTAATTTCCCATCATCATCATCATCAGCTCATCAAACGTCCCCACCGAGGGGCACGAGCCTACCCGTATAGGGTGATTAGGCCTTAGTCGTCCACGCGGGCCCAGTGCGGATTGGACGACTTCACACACAACCTTCGAATATCTTCGCAGGCGTGCATGAAGGTTTCCTCACGATGTGTAATTTCCCATAACAAAATAACTCTTAGCTCTAGCCAATGACATGAATCACAAGCAATTACCAACATGGAAACCAATATATGATTAAAGCTGACATTTAACCAATGTCTTGAACAATCAAATTTTTTTAATATCTCGTGGATTCGAATTCTGTGGATAAACGCCATTGCACGATTTTTCCTAGTTTGGTAAGGAAATTGCAGACTGAATCACCTAGTAGTCCGAAAAGAAATATTTAGGTATTCTGTGCTTTTGAAGGCACGCTAAGCCGTACTCCCGGCAATCTGAGGATGTAGTCATTCCGCATTGGGCCCTCGTGGTTAGTCCTCGTAGCTATGCTGTGCGGCAGGTCTGTGTCCTGCAGAGGGCCGTTATAGGCTATACTATACAGCATACTAGCTTTGCCCACGGCTTCACCCGAATTAAGAATGCAAAGTCTAAGCCCGATCAGTTTAAATTTGACAAACTTGCATCCCCTATTTTATCACCTTGGGGTTGGGTTAATCAAAATCCTTTCTTAACGGATGCCTACGTCATAACATCTGCTTGCATGCCAAATATCAGCCTGATCCATCTAGTGATTTGGGCTGTGCGTTGATAGATCACTATCAGTCACCTTCGAGTTATATATATTTAGATATATAGGTACATAGGTACGTCGTTAGACAGTTAGCGAGAGTACCTATCAGGCTATTCGTTTTTTGCTTTGTACAGTTTTTGATTTTGATAATCGTGACGTATGACAAAGCAGCGGCCGCTCACGCGCGAGCGGACCCGGCGAGCGCACATTAGTCCCATGTCACATTTTTTCCCGCGAGTCTGCGCGCGCGCACCGACGCGGAAATATGACGGACTGCTGCGGTGGCCACGAACTAAGGTTGGTGAGGGACAAAACTAATAAATAAACCACTGACATTCACACAGTGCATCTAGGCCAAAACTAAGCATTAGCCTGTAATATAGGTACTAGACAATGGATAAACATACTTAATTTTTTTTTATAAAATGTATACAAATTATACATATAAAACACCCAGACCATTACAAACAGATATGTTTATGCACAAAAGTGTTTATACTGCCCGGGGATCGAACCCACAACCCTTGATGTAGTAGCTGACGTCTGAACCATAACACCAAATGGGTCGTCAGAACTGAAATTGACATTGCAACCATAACTAGCATGTTTATTTTTTGAGCGCTACGGCCTGCTGACATTCAAAATAAGAGCATATTACTTTATGAACGATACGACCTGGGCGTCTAAAAAAAAAGAGTATTTTACAATTAAGGGTAATTTCATAATATGTCAGACGTTTTTGGCCCCCTGTTATTTAAAATGCTATTACTTTTGCGTCCGTAGGCGGCCATTTTTCCAGACACTTTTATTGACATCTATTCTATACATTTCTATACAATTTCTGTACATGCAAAATTATGGTACCTTGTGAAATTATTGCTAAAATAAATCTTTTTCTTTTCTTACTTTCTTTCTTTCTTCTTTCAAAATTTAATGCTACAGTTTTATCCGCTAAAAACCATTGCGTGGCCACCCTACGTTTGCAGTGTGACAGACGCTTTTTATTGTTGTGATGGACCTTTTGGACCAAAATAAAATAAAAATAAATATCATCTCTTTGAGCATGGCCGCCGTCGGGCCTTACGCGTTCGCCTTTGATTTATATTTTAACGTAATTAGATTAAGAGTAGCCACTTGAGTAATTCGATAAATGTATATTGTGTGCGTATGTGTGCATAAAGTATAATGCTTTTGTAGAATTTCTTATGTGTGTTACCATAATGATGGTGAATTATTATTATGTTGGTACACATATGTAAAATAAAATCGTACCTTTTATTTCGTTAGTTCGGTATTTTTTTTTAATTATAGGCACTTAGGCCTTACAATTTTTACATAACGATTCTAAAGTCCCCGCAGGTAACTCAAACTAAGGGTTTTCGGGGCTTAACAATTGGAGATACATAAAAATCACTACAGAATCCGCAATATGGTTTGGTAACTCTAACACCAGGGTCATTTTTATCAATCCTCTTTTCATAATCATCATCATCAACTAAATAAACATCCCTACCGAGGGGCACGAGCCTGCCCGTAAAGGCCGAATAGACCTTAGCCGTCCACGCGGGCCCAGTGCGGATTAGCCGACTTCACACACGACCTTTGAATCTCTTCGCAGGCGTGCGCAGGTTTCCTAATGATGTTTACCTTCACCGTCAGAAACGTACTTTTCGGAAATTCGAAAACACTAATACGTAGCGTGATTTGAACCTGCCCATTCGATAACGCAAAGCTCGGTCTCCAACTCCAAAATAAGCTTCTAGTACAGGTCATTAACTCGTATATAACAACTCACAAAGTACCCGCTACTTGCAAACAATTTACACGAATATATTTCGTTAATTACTGCCACAATCGCGTAATTAAAACACTCAAAGATGGCCGATATTGTTCGCCGGAAGACGCCGCCCGGCCAATGATAGATCACCGACACTAATCTATGTGTTTATCAATATTTCCCCACATTTGACAAATGTATTAGGCCACAAATAGTACTAGGGATACTTTAAATGCGAACGCATCCATCATGCGAGGATTGGTAACGAAGAAACAAATGTTATACTTTGTTTGTTAAGCAACAACGCTTTTTAACTACCTCTATAGCCCGGTACATACAACGGACTCTCAATTTGCGTGCCATAAGTGCGGACGTCAGTATAGTGCTAGAATCGGCTTATTTAGTCACAGAATTAGTAAAGCGATTAGTATTAGTATAAGTTTTTTTCGTCCCAGCGGGCCCATGCGGGCCCAGTGTGGATTGGCCGTCTTCGCGCACCACCTTTTAATTTCTTCATAAGTAAGAGCGTCGGATAAACGTACATATAATTTATCCTGGTGAACTGTGATACTTAGCAGTCAATTGAGATAACTGAGGTCAAACACTGAACTGCACTAAGCAAAAGCACATCAAGAATAAGATATGATTCAAGAGGCCAAAGCGTCCTACGCTAAGCTTTGACCCCTTGGATCCCATTAAAACCACTTTCCACTCCCATATAGTCAGAAAGTCGCCACAAACAAAACCAACAACCCATTACACAAGTACCAGCAGAGAAATATAAAGGAAAACAAATCGGAATGGCTGATCAAACGCGCTGCTATCAAAGGCGGCACCTCGGCGTAAACAACCAGCACTTCCTGTAACGATTTCATTACACACGCGCACACACGCAGGCGTGCGCGTGCGCACAAACATCCACAGGATCCGGTGTTTACGTTTACCACTTCGGTCATTAGTAGACATCGCCGGTGGTGGTAAACTTTGCAGGTGATATGAATGTTTACGAAAAAATTTTTACTATAGTAGAAAAAAATAGATAAATATTTTTTTATGAATGGAACTCTATGAGCCATTTGGTGCAAGGGTTGAGACGTCGGCTACTACACCAAGGGCTCCGGGTTCTTACCCCAGGCAGTACAAACATTTGTGTGCATGAACATGCGCTGTCAATTGTAACGCTAAATTAGTTTTGATTTGAGAATGATGCTCGTCCTCTTCTAAATGTTTTGTCCCTTCATCATCAGCCAATCCTACTTTAGGGACATGCCTTTCCGCACAGCATATCTATGGTAAAATTAGGCACCACGCGGGCTCAATGCGAATTGGTGGCCTAACATACACAGATTTTTACTGGGACCGACGACTGCTGAACGTGCCCTCCGAACCCAATGATATTCTGTATATATAAAGGTAGATACGCCACCCGTGCCTCAAAAACGAACCGCCAAAGAGAATACAGTTGTTGACACTTTGTTTAGGTAAATGTACGCTCATTCGAAATATGTGTATGTGTGCTGTAGCTGCATTCGGAACACTTTTTTCGGTTGTTTTGTGAACATATCACGAATCTTTACTTTTTACATTGTTGTCCGAAGCACGTAATCTTCTTTCATTTCAGACATTTACGTAATTCAGCCTGCAATGTCTGAACCAAACTGAGAAAATTTGCAAAAAGTGTTGTATACTAAATAAACTAAAAAACCTAAATTGAATAAATCTTTTTTTTATTTACACAAAGTACAATAAAATCTTCCGCAAATATTACAGAATTACAAGTAAAGACAGATAAATCTTCCATCTTCTGATCTCACTACAAATCACCAAAGCAAATACATAACATACATCAAGACAAACAAATAGTGCCCAAAATAATATATGTAACAGCCCAGGCCATACGTCCGGCCTTTTGATCCGTGGAAACATTCATCATCGCACCTCAAATCTGCCGTATTGACAGATTTACGGGTGAATCAAACGCAACACAACACCAGAACGTGTATGGAAATTTAATGTTGTATAAAAAGTCGTAATGGTTTTCTGTATCGGTAAACAAATGTATTTAATGCGATAATATTATTATAGAACCTTGGCCGCTGATTTCATTGCAAAATCCATAATATCTTTTCTCTGTGTCAATAGTTTCTTAAAGTTCATTAAATTAAAATAGTATAAAAATGTTGTAATTATTACGTTTATCCAATGCTCTTACGGTGCCGGAAAACATCGTGCGGAAATCTGCGCTCGCCTGCGAAGAGATTCAAGGGTGTGCGTAAAGTCGGCCAATCAGCACTGGGCCCGCGTGGATGACGAAGGCCTATACACCGTTTACGGGTAGACTCGTGCCCCTCAGTGGGGACGTCCAAATGAGCTGATGTCATCATCATCCAATTCAACCTATCGCAGTCCACTGCTGGACATAGGTCTCCCCCATTTCGCGCCAGATACCCCGGTCCTCCGCTTTCCTCATCCAGCTTCCACCAGCGACCTTTCGCAAGTCGTCGGTCCATCGGGCCGGAGGGCGTCCTACGCTACGCTTACCGAGACGCGTCTCCACTCCAGAACTCGTCTGCTCCAACGGCCATCGGTTCTGCGACATACGTGACCAGCCCACTGCCACTTCAACTTGCTGATCCGGCGGGCTATGTCGGTAACTTTAGTTCTCTTACGGATTAAATCATTTCTGATCTTATCCCTAAGAGAACCCGAGCATAGCTCGCTCCATTGCGCGTTGAGTGACTTTGAACTTGTGAACCAATCCCGCAGTCAGTGTCCATGTCTCAGCTGCGTATGTAAGTACGGTAGACGCATAAAGATCCTAATGCTGACTAAATAAGTCGGTTTTAGAACTACACTGACGTTCGCACTTATGGCACGCAACTGAGAGCCTCTTGTACCGGGATAGACCATAGAGTTAGTTTAACAGCGAAAAAGCTTGTTGCTTAGCAAATATCCACTGACATTCACATAGCGCCATCTTGCCCCAAACTAAGCATTAGCCTGTAATATCGATACTAAACAACGCCAAATTCGTTCGCTAATCAACGTCCACCGTCTGCAGGTGAGGTTGCCTGGGTCCGGAAGCTTTACTAGAACCTTAACACATCCTATATATCGATAAACTAAGAAGCCATTAAATAACATTATAACAAATCCTCCAAACACGTCTAATACAATTCCATCGAAATCAGCTTATCAATTTGTAAGGCTTAATACTTGACATTAATTCAGCAATATTTCCGTACGGACCAGCCTGATATGCATCCGTAGAAGCCTCATAACTTCTTATTACCATATCTCATATTATTAATAAAATTAGCTTCACAGCTGGCACTTTTAATGAGATTGGAGTTGTTTATTACGTTTTTATTATAAAGATTACAGCATTATTACTATTGTAAATATAGTATGTTATTTGACATAATAGAATGGTGATAAAAAATACGATGGTTTTACGATCTTGATAACCTGCGAAATTATGAGCTATTTTATAAACGGTCTTTAAATTGACAAGAACTTTACTTGAGGATAGATAAAACGATGATTCACATTTTTTGGTAACCTTAGCCCTTTTGTAGCTAGATCTAGCACTTTTTAGTATAGGTGAACTCCTTTTTAGCCCGAAAAAAGTAATCTAGCTCTTTTTCGCTGTCTTGAAAATATTACCAAATATGAAGTTTCCGATATGCTAACGAGTCCGACGCTCGAAAAAAACGGCTTCATGACATGATTATTTCAGTATTTTTGAACATAAAATCTTTTGACGCTCAATCTAGCCCTTTTTGACTACTCAAAAAGCCCTTTTTATAAAACTCAGGTGGCAACACTGTTTATACGACCCATCTGGTGTTATGGTAAAGGTAAAGGATTCCGGGTTCGATCCCCGGGCAGTACAAACATTTGTGTACATAAACATATTATTGTTCTGGGTGTGTACATGAACATTTGTATTGTTCTGGGTGTTTCACTATATATAGTGTATTGTAATGAAAACCTGATTCAATAACCTCGGCTTGTTGCTTATTCAAACTAATTCGATGGAATATTTCATATCAAACGGCTTGTCACACTTTAAATCGCTTAGTTAAAGATGCTAACTGATCATATTCATAATTGAATACATTTATCTACATTCTGCATAAGAAAATCAAGCTCTTTCCAAGCTCGTGTTTATAAATCATCGGGAATGAACTAGCGCGAACTGAAACAGTAATTTAGTAGAAATACGAGCGGGCACTAGTTTTTTCGACTGAATAATCAAAGTAACTGAGTTAGTAGTGATGGCGGTGAGTTCATACGGGGCCACCGCGAATTTCAAAATAAACAAACACACGAGCAAACTAACGGAGAGCTCTTCAAAGGAGAGTTGCCGGGCGGTGCAGTTCATAGACTGCAGCGGGTTTTATGAGATTTACTATTGCTGGGAGTTGCTAATGGATGTCAAGGCTGTCTTTGTAACACTTGTGCCAAGAAACCAGATATAAAGAAATTCCAATGTTAGTCGGACACGATGATCGTCATGGCGTTAAGAGAATTAAGAAAGGCGTCTCAGAGTGGGACTCAAATCTTAGCTATGTCACACAGACATCCGAATATACACTGGACAAAGCGTATATTCGGATGTCTGTTTAGACTGGACAAGCCACCAAGTTTATAGGCAGTCCCAGTGTCGCAATTTCTTTTCGGTTCTTACCTGTGAAAAGTTATTATATTTCTTGGTAAATTTACTGATTCATTGCGATGATGGCATGTTACAATTACACAGGATGGCATTTTGGGAAAAAACGGTAATTTCTTCTAATATTCGTGCGTCTTGACTCGTCTCACAGAGCGTAAACTGGCAGCCAGTGTATGCTCGTTGAGCTTACATTTGTCGCATTTAAAAACGCGGCTTGCCCCATCTCCTGTATTGGGAAATCTTTGCTATGTCATGTTTCTTACATCTTCACTTCTAAACAGCAAGAGGGAATTTAAATTTGATAACTGAGGAATAAACAGACACCCTCGATTAACACAGACTACTGTGACGACCCATTTGGTGTAATGCTTGAGACGTCGGCTACAACACCAAGGGTTCCGGGTTCGATCTCCGGGCAGTACAAATATTTGTGTGCATGAACATGTCTGTTTGTATTGGACTGGATGTTTTCCATGTAAAATATGTGTGTATTTACAAAAAATATAAGTATGTTTATCAGTTGTTTAGCACCCGTAATACAAGCTTAACGCTTAACTTGGGGCTAGTAGATATTTATTTACTGTATGTTTATCCAGTTTTACTGCGGGGACTTTTTTTACTTTCAGACTTTTAACTTACAGAATAAAACTTCAAAGGCACGGGTCACAAATAAAAGAGATTTATTTCAAAACTCAGGTTGAGTAATCGCATTTTCCTATATTTTGTACCACACGTTTAAGTATTAATCGGAACTGCGTGTTTACATACAATACCGCACTTGCGCTGACGCCAACGGACATGGCGAAGTATACTTGTATGCTCTGAACCTTGTACACGTACCAAACAACCTTGTGCTTTACTAGGTAGACTCGATACTGTGTCGTCGAGATAGGTACCACCGCAGTGCCAGATATCGTCTCGGGAAACAGGCGTGTTATGCACTTTTGCGTTTCGGGCTTAGGGCACTGTAGCTAATGAAATTACCGGGTATAAGATACTTAACTTCTGATGCTCTGGTGACGGGTGCAGAGCTACAATTAGGATAATAACAACTGATAGACATATCAGGAGACCAACAACTGATAGACATATCAGTTGTTGGTCTCCTTTAATTCCGCTCTGTCATTGTCAGGCGTATTACTAACCATCAGGTGAGCGTCTTGACCGTGCTGTTCACTTATAACATTAAAAACCCTGATGCTGGGACGACGATTGCTTGGTCTAAAATGATATTACGATCCATCATCAGTCTTTAACGTCTCAATGTCTTAAGGTGCTGTATGGGAGCAGCAAAGTAATGGAGGATTGGACGCCACCACGTGGTGTGGTCTGGTGCCTACCAATCTGGAAGTTGCAGGTTCAAATTCCGCCATGTACCAATGTCTTTACGAACTTTTGAAATTATATGCACTTTTATCGTCGGATAAAACGGTTTTACGGTGAAGGAAAATATGTCGCGGGAAACCCGCGCACGTCCACGGAGAGATTCAAAGGTTATGCATGAAGTTGTCCAATCTGCACTGGGCTCGCGTGTACGACTAAGGCCTATTACACCTTTTACGAGTAGGCTCGTGCCCCTCGGTGGGGACGTATAATGACTGATGATGATGACAATGTTGATCGCAATTAACTTTTTAGCAGTAGTACGAATAACAGTGATACCTTAGGGTCTTTTAAAGCCGATGATCATGAACTCAGCCCGCCGCTCCAACAGCTGATTGCCACAGAGTGATCTATTTCGTCGGCCGCCGACCGAGTTTGTTTAATAGCAAACACAGAATGTAAACAGCGGTACCATCAAACACTTTCTGAAACTTGGACTGCAATGTCTTGATACTTGGCAGCTTTTTGTAGTTTGAAGATTTTTCTCATACACAAAATTGAAAATATTGATCACTAAACTAAAATGCATTCACACTTATTTCAGCAAACTTCAGAATGTCCTCAATTTCTTCTTCGTATCAGTCGATATGGATTCACCAGCTGAATATGATAATGCGACCAATTTCAAGCCGTACGAAGATGGACAGTTCGGGCCAGACAGTAGGTGTTCCATTGTTTAAGAAGCACCACAGTCACGTATTTGTATTATTAATTATGCGTGCGTCTTATGAGAAATATGACGTATTTATATTTATAATATTATACTTTTTATTTCTATTATAATTATCATTTACTAAGTTGACTAAAGGTGAATACTTAAGATAGTGGTCCGGCCCGTGTTTACTGATCGAATAATAAGGCAGAAAAATAATATCTCGAGCAGCAGTCGAGACTGGAATAAATCATACAGAACATAAACGAGAGAATACAAAAAATGTTACTAACAAAAACGAAATATATATAACATCCAAATGCGAAGACACTTCAAGATTAGTACAAGTGCAGTCACACGTAAAACAGTTTGATCGTGGGCCAAAATAATCCAAAACAATAAACCAGTTGTACACGAAACTGATACTGGACGCGTCCAAGTATCAAGTTGGTTTCCGCGCGAGCGCATCGGATTTGATCAAAACCCCTTTGATCTGCCGGATCGCGCGCTCTTTACTTATATTACTTTGATTTTAGGCTTCATTAAAACATATGATTGTACCACACATTCATACAAACCCTTACTCCTTTGTATTAGAAGTTGAATTAAAATAACAATCGTAGATTTACGCCTTGTTATCATGAAAACTTTGATCAAACGTAACGTACAAAAATGGCTGAATCGTCGTGTTTTTTCCAGTGAATTTTAAACACTACAGCGCTTGGGTGAAGGCAGACTTTTGTGTATACCGGGTGGCGTTAAAGCTGTTCTTTGTGCACGTGTGCCTGAGTGTGATGTGTCAAAACCTTGAGGAGTAGCAGGCGCAGGGTGTAAACATTTACACGAAAGCGGCATGGGTTCTATTACGATACGGCATAAAAACAGTAAGTGCACGCCGGTTAAACCCATGTTTAATCTAGTTGGGATTAATAATTATATACAATAAACACTTGGCTGGCAGATAATAATTTTAGTTAAATCAAAACTTACCAAGCAATGACTCGCAGACTAAATAATATCAATTAAACAAACAAATATTAGCGTCGGTGGCTTATATAAAAATAATAATTAATTTATTTGCTTGTTAATATACTAACTAGACGCACAGTTTGCAATAAACTAACAACATATTGTAGACGCTCAAACACGAAGAATCGTCAACCAAAAATGTCAGAGTCTTATGACACATACGTACAGAACCAACAGCAGGAGCATATTCAGTCTGTCATAAGGTCAAATTAAATTTAATAAAAATTCTACCCAACTGCCGCTATGGGCAGAGTTTTGCCACGCACACTTTTTGAGTCAAAACAGTCACAAAATAACTATTCCTCGCCAACACCGCCCTACGCCTCACATCCCAGACACCTCATACACCCAGTAATTTCACTAGCTACAGTGCCCTCATCCCGAAACAGAAGTGCATAACACTTTTCACGGGACGATATCTACACTGCGGTGGTAGGTACCGCCTAGAGTATGTAGTCTTCCAATAGTAGTGATTTACCATACAACTGGAGATGGTCGAAAATAGCAATACATATTTTATTTATTTCTCTGTACTTTTCAACCTATTGCAGTCCACTGCTGGACATAGGTCTCCCCCATTTCGCGCCAGACATCCCGGTCCTCCGCCTTTCTCATCCAGCTTCCACCAGCGACCTTTCGCAAGTCGTCGGCCCATCGGGCCGGAGGGTACGCTACGCTTGCCAAGACGCGGTCTCCACTCCAGAACTCGTCTGCTCCAACGGCCATCGGTTCTGCGACATAATTGACCAGCCCACTGCCACTTCAACTTGCTGATCCGGCGGGCTATGTCGGTAACTTTAGTTCTCTTACGAATTAAATCATTTCTAATCTTATCCCTAAGAGAGACTCCAAGCATAGCTCGCTCCATTGCGCGTTAAGTGACTTTGAACTTGTGAACCAATCCCGCAGTCAGTGTCCATGTCTCAGCTGCGTATGTTAGTACGGGTAGGACGCATTGCTCAAAGACTTTCGTCTTTAAGCATTGCGGAATAGTTGACGTTAGACATGACGTAGCTTACCGACGTAGTTAGCTCATTTCTCTGTATACAACATAAAATATAACTAACAAATACCTCACTCTTGTATATTCAAACACAATCCTTAACCATTATTAGGTTCAATTATCGTATTATTTTCCAATAAACCGCATAAAGAATATAATTGTATCTCATATTGTATTCAGTGCCCCGGGCGGTAGGACCGTCCTACGCAGGGCTGTCATCTGCCCGGATTTGCCCTAGTTTGAAGGACGTACGGAAGCCGTCCGGTATAAGTAGTTAAACTTGGACACTTTCGTTGTTAATGGAAATATTTTGACATTGAAGATGTCTATACGTTCGTATCAATTTCGCAATATCTCCAAAAATATGCAAGTTAGCCAGGACTATTTAGTATCGAGAGATTCAGAATTTAATGGCAGATCGTATGGTGGTTAAATTTTGAAAATTCGTTGTATACTTTTTTCAAAATTCAAAATTTTTCAAAAAAAAAGGGATTTTTTTGGGTCATTTTTCATTATAACTGCCACTATTCGGTAGGATCGTGCCCCTCAGGGAGTTGGCGACATAACGATCTGGTGATGATGATAATTACAGTTGCAAAACTAACGCAAAGAACTAACGCAAACTATTTCAGAGTTGTCCGGAGAATTAAACAATATTTCACCAAATGTCCGGTATTATTACCGTGTTTACCAGTCATTATTAATTTAGGTGATGGCAGCCCTAGTCCTACTTAACACAATTACTCCAATTACGGGTGAACCATTTGTGGAGACACACGCACTACTAATTTTGTAGTTAGATTCGTTTGAGACAATGAGAGGAAGGAACAACAGGTTATGACAATTAAAAATTAAAGGCCACTCCGGGGGAGATTTGTACTTTTGTGATGAATGTAACAACTTCTTCTTGAAACATATTCAAATTAATATGTGGTAGGTACTGAGTCGTCTAGGTAGGTACAACCGCAGAGGC
The DNA here is from genome assembly GCA_019425675.1 of Leucinodes orbonalis. Classification (NCBI taxonomy): domain Eukaryota; kingdom Metazoa; phylum Arthropoda; class Insecta; order Lepidoptera; family Crambidae; genus Leucinodes; species Leucinodes orbonalis. The sequence continues at coordinate 84,693 of PQWD01010595.1, forward strand.
AGATATTGTCTCTTAAAAAAGGAGTGCACTGTGTTTCGGGATGAGGGCACTGTAGCTAGTGAAATTACCCGGTATAAGAGACCTAACATCTGTTGACTCGGTTTCGGACGTAGGGCTCTGTAAATGGAAAATAATGAGTATGTTAGGTTAGTTAATCTCTGCATTTGTCATTGTTTCATAGCACGAGTTGAACAAAGTGACCATCCCGGTCACGTTATCATCATCATCATCAGCTCATACACGTCCCTACCGAGGGCACGGGCCTACCCGTAAATAGCGTATCAATATAAACCTCAGTCGTCCATGCGGGCGCAATGCGGATTGGCCGACTTAACACACAACCCTTGAACCTTTTCGCAGGCGTGTGCAGGTTTCTTCATGATGTTTCCCTTCTCCGTTAGAGCGTTAGATAAACCTGAAATTCATTGCACGCGGCGGGGATTTGAACCTCACCACACTAATGGGCCACCGACACTCTCTATTCACGTTATGACAACGAAATCGTTAGTTTGTTTTGGTACCGCTGCTCTCCAACAAAACATACCGCAGTTACCGGCTTGGAACGCTCTCTCATTTCACCTGACCTTTAGTACGTACAGATTGGATATTGCAGCACAATGAAATTGTCATAAAATGTGTTTTTACTGTCTTTTTTAAATAATTGTGTTGCGCTGTGCAAAAATAATAAATGATTTCGTTCTTTCTATTTTTCTTTTCCCGTGGCGTTGCAGTTGTCCATGAGCGGCGGTGACCGTTTTCCATCAGAGGAGCCGCCTGCTCGTCTGCCTATATAAGCAATAGTAAAAAAAAGATAACTCCAACCCACCTGCCGGGCTTGAAGATTATGGCAAAGCATTTCGCCTAACTCCCTATAGCCGTGCTGTGTGAGACTCAATAAAATCTCCAACGACACTACAGCCTAGTGGTTGTTTGAAATCTCCAAGAAACTGTTAATAGTTTTTACATACCTATTATATACATATTTTAGATATGTATATTAGTCTCACGTATAAATAAAATCAATTTCCTTTCTCTCTTCAATCGCAAACAGGGCAAGCAAACATGACAATCCCACGATCACTTTAACTCCCCGACAATGGACACTCGATGACGTGTACCGTCAGTCACCAAACATCATCGCGTCAATTCCCCATCTCCAGTAATGACCTCGATGGGGTAAACTACCACAAACATCCCGCATCATAAAATCAAACCGCTAATAGTTCGGCGACAATTGTCCGGCACGGGAATGGAACCCGCGTCCATTTGTACCAATTCCGTAAAGATGTTGGGACAATAGATTTTATTGGATTAGGGCGGGGGCGCACCATTGGATGTAACAGATTCAATCTGTGGATACAAAACGTTAAATAAATGATAGATCTGAATTTGCGTTGTAATTTGATTCCATTTTCTATTTCAACGTTTTAGCAGTTGACAATAATCGCATTTATCATTATACTTTTCGTTTTAACGAAAGTGGTAAGCTATTTTCTTATGTCATTTAAACCTAGAAGAATAGGTAAAAATTACTTTCTAAGATAAGGACATATTTCTAAGACATATCAATGTTACTAACTGCAATGTACTAAAAAATAAAAAATATTTAAACACTAACTTTTTCACATACAAAGATATTAAACATATTATTATACATTGATACAACCAAAACGAAATCGTGGTGCTCTTGAAAAAGTTATCAACAATCGTTTTTAAAAGCACATAATGCTTTTATTCGATAATATTATCTATTACAAACGATTAATAGTTTTTTTATGTTACAAAGTGTACAGGACGATAAAGCTACCTGATGGAAGGTGATACGCCTAACCATGTCAGCGCGGCATTTATTGAGACCAACAACTGATAAACCCGTGACGACAGATGTTAGGTCTCTTATACCCAGTAATTCACTAGCTACAATACCCTCATCCCGAAACACAGAAGTGCAAAATACTTCTATATCACGGACGTATGTCTGGCACGGCGGTGGTACCTACCTAGACGACTCAGTATCGAGTCTGCCACTTACTAAATAAAGATTTCTAACCATATTTACATACGTACTTCTACTTATAAACCAAGCCTAACATAGCAGACGTATGATGTGTCAAACGCCTAACAATAACATAATGTTACATCCGAGAGATTCCGGTAAACTGGATGCGGGAGCGCGCCCTCTCAGTGACACCAATAAATACAAATTATTTCGCTCCCAAGACGTCCCATTAAACGTCACTCCCTTATTCATCGTTACTACAACTCGGTCAGTCACTCTACTACAATAACAGTCGATTAGTACACTAGATGGTATAGATACTGAGTCGTCTAGGTAGGTACCACTGCAGTGCCAGATATCGTCCAGGGAAATACGAGTGTAATGCACTTTTGTGTTCCGGATTGAGGGCACTGTAGCTATGAAAACTTATAAGAGACTTAACATCCGTCGTCTCGGGTGTCGGGTTCAATGCGGTGTTGATGGAGAATAATTACTGTATACAGTTATTGGATTCCTTCAATACTGCTTTGTCATGGTCAGTCGTGTCACTTACCTCGGTGGCGAGTTGACCGTATCGATTAGTACCTAATTAAAAAAACTTAGCAAGTGTTGGAAACAGCTATTAATTAGCTTGTTGGAATATTTGCATAGTTGTCTTCGGTCATCATCATCATCAACAACTCATTAAACGTCCCCACCGAGGGGCACGAGCCTACCCGTATAGAGGTCCACGCGGGCGCAGTGCGGGTTGGACGACTTCACGCACAACCTTTGAATCTCTTTGCAGGCATGCGAAGGTTTCCTCATGATGTTTTCCTTTCCGTAAAATCCGAAAACACATTGGTACGTGGCGGGATTTGAACCTCAGCCCTCCCGGTAGGAGGGCGACAGTTCACGCCATTAGAGTCTATGGTAATATCTCTAAAATACAATTATAATCAGAAATCAGGGCTACGGTGAGATGAACCGAAACAGTTATAAGTACGACCACTAAATATTAGCAAGTTACAAAGCTAATTAGCATGTTGAAAATTAGTGGGGCCCTGGTGACAATATGGCGGCCAAAAGCGTAATTTAGGTTATTAGTCATCGTCAGTTGCCAAAGGGCGGTGAAACTGGATCACAGTTGACTTAGCCTTTCATTAATCCGGAAGGTCTCGCCAGAACAACAGTGTTGCTGCAGCGCTTGGCGGTGCAACAACACTGCAGCTTATGCTGGGGCGGGACTTTTAGCCGTTTCTTTTTGTGTTTTTCTTTTCTCTCGATTTTTAAACTACAGTTTTGTATGCTTGTATGGTCTCGCCAAACTTTTTGGCCGCTTCGAACTTCGCACAAGACGATGTGCAGTTTACAAAATCCATACATTCACTTGACTGTACCTGCGCAGTAAGCACTTGCGACTATATTCAGAGCGGCCATAAAGTTTGTTGAAGACTGTAGGTATAGTTTATAATTATTACTCTATTGTTTTTCTCAGTCACTACTTCTTGTGTGAAATTTGTTTTGTTATACGGTCCATTAATGTTTTTTCCTTCGTTTCTAATCCGACAATTCGTACTCGATAAGAAAGAGAATAAAGCGGGTCTCCGCGGCTTACTTACGGCACTTTACAGCGCATTCATTGATTTAGATCAATCTGGAGATCACAATAGGTTTATCAGCTCACAAAGACGTCAGTGGCGCAATTGGCGGACAAAGGAGCGTATTGTGCGACACGCAAATTGTCACGGAATGCGCCCGTATGCGCTACCACACATATAAGATTTTGTAATACAAATATTGCTGGTGGACAAATCAGTAGATGCTTTCGCGGGAGTGTAGCTACTGAATGTACAAAAAAGTTTTTTTGTAACCAAGTGTACAGGCAATCAGAAAACTCACCTAATGGTAAGTGATAGAGTTACAAGAACCGAAGAAGTTACAAGAAGAAGCCCGTTACCCGATACGACAGATATTTGTGCGTGGAGTCGTCCAACCCGCAATGGGCCCGCGTGGCCGACTAAGGCCTAAACACCCCATACGGGTAGGCTCTTGCTCCTCAGTGGGGACGTTTAATAAGCTTATGTGATGATGATGATGAAAGGTTAACACCCCTGAAACTGCCAGATTTTGCCTGCATGCAAAATTATGACATCACTTCCGGTTGTAATTCCATTCATTGTTTTATAACTTATTAAATACATGAAAACACTTACCGGGAAAATAAAGTATCGATTAGAATTGAGTTTTCAAAGGTCAACAAGCTCAATTCATTCACAAACGTGAGCTGACCACAATCAAGGAACGCAAAAAATACCTTTGATTGTGGTCGACGTAAATACTAGGACGGTCTTTTAGGTACACTTTTCTTGACAGCCGCCATACTTGTCAAAAACAAATCCAATGCATTGAGACAGATTTCATACTTATCAAACTATGATCCTTAAATTTCAAGAGAATTATTAATGTATGAAATGCTAGCCTCAAATTTTGAGTAAAACACCCAGATCGTTTCTCCCCCGCGTGCCAAAGGTCTCCTGGACCCTCCGCATCTTCAGCTTAAGTGGCAGCGACGAAGGTCGCGACACCGCCCCAGCCAATTAATAACAATCACTTCTATTTAACACACCACATAAATCAATATTAACAAATACCAGTCTTATATTTATTATTTAATTTTAAGCTCAATAACATTTTAAATTGACAAATGTTTGGTATTAAACGGATTTATGGTGTTATCTTTTAACACCGATCATAATATGATCTAATGGGATATTGCTTCAACCTATCGCAGTCCACTGCTGGACATAGGTCTCCCCCATTTTGCGGCAGATATCCCGGTCCTCCGCTTTCGTCATCCAGCCTCTACCAGCGAGTCTTCGTTCCCTCGGCCCGGGCGTCCTACGCTACGCTTGCCAAGACGCGGTCTCCACTACAGAACTCGTCTGCCCCAACGGCTATCGGTTCTGCGACATACGTGACCTGCCCACTGCTACTTATATTTATGACCTGTTTTTAACTATTGTTCCTAACTGTTTTGTTTGTATATTTGTAACTTATTTGTACGAGTACAAATCTCGCCAAACTTTATGGCCGCTCTGAATATAATCGCAAGTGCTTACTGTGCAGGTATAGTCAAGGACGTAATTAATAGAATGTATGAATTTTGTAAATTGCGCATCGTCTTGTGCGAAGTTCGGAACCAAAAAGTTTGGCGAGACCTGTGGTTAATAAATGTAATATTTTTCTTTCTTTCAAATATTATGGCTTCTGATCCTGGATCTCACATGAATACGTGCTAAATTCCACACTGGGAAATAAGCTACGAGTAAGTTAATTAGTTCCCAAATAAATGTCAGCGCATCGTGCGCATGCGCAAACGGATGGCGTGGCGAGCCGGCGTAATGGCTGCATTAGTCGCATGCGGGCGCTGGACACTGCAGGGGCGCTACACCTTTTAATCTTGGTATTTCATGGGTAGACAAAAGTTCAAAGGTAGTTCACCCGATTGTAAGTTGTATTTCATATGTAGATTAACGGGCAGGCGGTCCACATGCTGGTAAGTGATACTAATGCAATTCCGAAGAAGCAACGAATGCGTTGTCAAACTTTAAAAAGAGAAATAGAAAAGTTGTAAGAAGAATCCGACCGGTTTATCACCGGCTCACACTGTGAAAAACGCGCGTAAAAATGAAAATGAAAAGAAAAGAAAAATAAACGTTGTTTCACACCGATTTCCTTTGAGTCAGAGTCTTAAAATGGAGCTAGAAAGGGAAGCTGCTATGTTATGTAGCGCTATTCCTTTCTAACGCTATTTAAGTAAAGATCAACGCTTGAGGCTCATTCTAGATTACGGGCCTTAAAAACACATATTCTCAAATCATTTGATTTTTTTTTATTATGCACTAAATTATTTATTAATTTATATTATACTCGGTAGTAGACTCGATACTGAGTCTTCTAGGTAGGCACTGTAGTGCTAGATATCGTCCTGTAAAACGGGAGTGTTATGTATTTTTGTGTTTCGGGATGAGGGCACTGTAGCTAGTGAAATTACTGGGTATAAGACACTTCGCACCTGTCGTCTCGAGTGTCGGGCGCAGTGCGGCATTGATGCAGGAATAATAACTGTCTATCGGTTGTTGGTCTCCTTCATTGCTTCTCTGTCATGGAAAGGCGTATCAATTACCATCAGGTGAGGGTCCTTACCGTCCGGTACACATGTAACATAAAATATATATATATTCCAATGGCGAAAGGTTGCGAGCCCCTGTGCCCAGCAAAGCTCGCTGTGTGAGGGTGCGAACTAATCGCTATGAGTGATGTTTAAAATCATTCAATTATGAATATTGACCGACAAAAAATTGTTTTCCTTCGGTTAGTTAGGGAAGCCAGCTAAAGTGGCTAGTTAACGGTCACGGGGCTTAATTTGTTAATTTTTAAAACATTAATAAAACTTTTAAATGTATTTATAAATTTTAAGATAGAGCAAGATATGCTCATACAGGTAGTAAAGTAAGCACACAATGTAGATTGAAATGCGAAATAATGAATCATTATTTATGCTCGTATCTAGTCATAGAAATTAATCTCTCTTCAACCTATCGCAGTCCACAGCTGGACATAGGTCTCCCCAATTTGCATCTCCCGGTCCTCCGTTTTCTCATCCAGCCTCTATGTCATAAGTCGTCGGTCGATTGGGCCGGAGGACGTCATACGCTACGCTTGCCAAGACGCGGTCTCACCTCCAGAACTCGACCAGCCCACTGCCACTTTATTTTGCTGATCCGGCGAGATATGTCGGTAACATGATTTCTGATTTTACCCCTGAGCAAAACCCCCAACAAGCTTGTGTAATAATCTCACAGTCAATGTCCATGTCTCAGCTGCGTATGCTTGTAACAGTAGACGCATTGCTGAAAGACTTCCTTCATTAAGCATTGCGTAAGTGAATTGAATTTTTATACTAAAGTAACGTGTCAGTCCTAGTATAATCTATGTAAATCCATACAATGTTCAATTTAAAAAGTTTTTAATTACCTTAACCACAAAAACCCAAATATTGTCAGTTAACTGCACTTCTGTTTATAGACGGCACCAAGAGATCTATGGTCGGTGCGCGGGCGCACATCGCCGCTTATTAAATTAGATTGTGACCCCTGCGACGAGGTTAACTCCCGTAATTGGACCTCTAGCCGGACAGCTGATTGGTACACAATAGGGGGCAGCACTTTGTCATCGCTACACGCTCTGCACAATTGACGTAAGTCAATACTTTTGGATGGTTGTTTTAGGTTGGATGTTGAGGTGTTGAGGTAAGGCATAAACTTTAGGAAATAAAAGGTCTTGTTGGTCAAGCCTATAGAGTAATAGTTTCTTGTCCGATTCATCTTAGTAGATATATTTAAATTTAAAAAAACATCAGCATATTAAACATTCCCACCGAGGGACACGAGCCTACCCGTAAACGGTGTATAGGCCTTAGTCGTCCACGAGGAGTGTGGATTGGCCGACTTCACGCACAACCTTTGAATCTCTTCGCAGGCGTGCACTGGTTTCCTCACGATATTTTCCTTTACCGTAAGAAAAAAAATACGTGACAATATAAGTTATTTTTTGACGATTCATAAGAAGCATTATTGATATTGAAATGTATAAGACCGATTAGGTATGTTAGTTGGTAACAAAAAAAAGAAATTGTATACGCCACAGATTTCCCAATACAGGAGATGGGGCAAGCCGCGTTTTTAAGTGCGACAAATGTAAGCTCAACGAGCATACACTGGCGGCCAGTTTACGCTCTGTGAGACGAATCAAGACGCACGAATATTAGAAAAAATAACCATTTTTTCCCAAAATGCCATCCTGTGCAATTGTAACATGCCATCATCGCAATGAATCAGTAAATTTACCAAGAAATATAATACCTTTTTACAGGTAAGAACCGAAAAGAAATTGCGACACTGGGACTGCCTATAAACTTGGCGGCTTGTCCAGTCTAATTGTATATTCGGATGTCTGTGGTATACGCTCAATACCAATACACTTCACATACATACATAGTGTCTAATATCGTTACGTATAGTTATGTATATGTAGGATTATTAAGCGCTGCGGATATCGCACGTAACTTCACTCCTTCACAGTAACATCTGAGCCTTAACACATTTGTGCAAAAAAATCCAAAACACGCGTCTCAACCAAAACAACCCGACTACGCATTCCATTCCCGGCCCGTTTTGGCGTCTTGCTAATTACACTTAAACGGTGTACGGAAAATATCGAATTACCACCGCATTGTGTTAGAGAGAATATTGTAAAAACATGAAACACGATCGTCTCAGAGCGATATAGCAATTACAATAATATATATTTATCAGATTGTAGGTGCGCTGTTGTGGAAGTAAACGATGGGGAATGTAAGGAAAAACAACGTTACTTAATACGTTTGTGTTTGCTTTATAAGCGATAGTTTGTTTGGATGGTTGGCTTTATGTAAGTCCTAATTATGTGTAGGTAAATTAAATATTAATTTTAGCGTCGGTGGCTCATTAGTGTGGACTGTTGCCTTCTGCTCTAGTGGGTTCAAATCCTGTCACGTACTGTATGCGAATTTGCGGGCTTTGTGCGGGTTGGCCGACTTCACGCACAACCTTTTGAATCTCTTCGCAGGCGTGCGCAGGTTTTACTCACGATGTTTTCCTTCGCCGAAAGAGCGTCGGATAACGTACATACAATTTCGAAAATTCGTAAACACATTGGTACGTGTCGGGATTTGAACTCATCCCTCCCGGTAGGAGTGCAACAGTCCGCACCATTGAGCCACCGACACTCTATATATGCTACGTATATAATACGGTCGAATAGAGTACCTAACCTCCTTTTTTGAAGTCGGTTAAATTACCTTCCTTTTTAAAGTCAGTTAATAAAAGAAGAAGAAAAGAAAAACGTAAATGAGAAACGGTGCTGCAAACAGAACCTGACCTATGAGTTACCTAGACTTCGCGCGCCCGCACATTTGACCGAGCCACTTTCAAAATGGCCCCCGATCCTCGATAACATCGCAGATAGATTAATTCACCGTACAGTTTTACAAACAAAAAGGCGAACTATCGACGGCGGCCGCTTTGATCTCGCCAATTGTCTGTTTGATGTTGCCGCCGCGGCTGGTTTGTGTTCCAAAATCATGGTAAACAACCCAGCACTGTTTCGGGAACACTGGATCAGAAACGACGTGATAGTACCCTGTGATGAATGGTGTAGTGGTTGTGAAGTCTGTTACACCAAGGGGTTCGATTCCCCAACAATTGCATGAACATGTCTGTTTGTATTCGTCTGAATTATTAACAATTTGTTGACGTTCATAAGTGATTTTTGTAAGCATAATTTGAAATAAATGGACTTGACTTTGCATGTTCCACAAAAAATATATAAGTAAGTATAAATAAATATCCACTGACATTCATACAGCGCCATCTAGCCCTAAGTTAAGCGTGAAGCCTATAGTATGGGTACAAAATAACGAATAAACATACTTATATACATTTTTTTTTGCAATTACTTACATATTTTACATAGAAAACACCCAGACCATTACAAACAGACATGTTCATGCACACAAATACTTTTACTGCCCGGGGATCATAACCGGAACCCTTGGTGTTGCAGTCGACGTCTCAACCGCAAAATGGGTCAATCGTATTTTATACGTTGTTTAATACCGATAGTAAAATCAAGCAAATTGAGTCTTGTGGGTGATTTATTCAATATATCCTTTTGGGTTCCCTTAGCCTCGCTTTGAAATATTTTTTGATTAATTTAGCAACTACTCAGACTACTTTAGCTACCCCTTCTGTCCAGGCTTCCATTGCAGTAACTAAAAGTTACTGCCTTCATAGTCTGGTAGTTGGACCGTTAACCCTTTCACCGCCAATGACGCCTAAGACGCGAGACAAGTTTTATTCATTTTTAGATTAATTCTTTAACCCACAGTCGTAACCCATAGCAAACTTATGAATAAATTTACGCTGGATGGCGATTAATGACATATATCAATAAATATTTTAGCAACCAATCAGACTACTTAGCTATCCTAGCTGTAGCGGTGATTTAGTTAAGAATTTTCATTGTGAGACTCGAACCCACGAACCCACGCAGCAATCTTACCGCTTAGACTACGGTCTCACAATGGAAATTATAAATCTTGAAACTGTCCTATTTATAATTGCCTTTAAAATTGAATGGCCCACATAAAAATATTCAAATGACATATCATATTGTTAAGAAAAGAATTTCACCAAACCGTATTATTGTACGGCATTCCGTAAGGCTATTACACGCACCAAACGCATAGTTCACAACAATTGCCGCGATTATCATATTTCCTCACAAAACTTAATAATCATATACAAATCTGGCGGACAAAAGAAAAAAAACTTCCGCTGCAAAGGCTTAGTAGCAATGTGGGCAAATAAACATACGTATGAATAAACTAAATGTGGACAAACAACAAAGATGGCAGACAGGACTTTGGATAAATATGCCAGTGGTGGACATTGTCCCCAGCACGAATAAGCCTTTTTTCTGCAAACAGATTAAGCGACAACAATCGGAAGGGTTGAATAATACAAATTCCAAATCGAGCCAAACCCGTAATTTTGTCGTACTACAAAATTTAATATATTTTTCGCGCGACAGCTTTTGCAAAAGCGGTCGTAAAATTTTTAATTTTGTGTTTAATTGTAAAGGCCTCTTATAATACATTCAATTTCAAATCTTATTTTCGTATAATCGTAGATATTGAATACTTTCTTCCTTTTAAAATTTTAAATACAAATGGCTATTGTTGCTGTATTTTGGAGGTTTTGAAAATAGATCCTCATGTTACACGACATTTTTATTTGCCCTTTCTTGTTTTGATTTTATATTTGTGAGGTTGTCTGGTCTTCAAGAAATCGCTTCCCGCTTAAATTGCATTTTGTTTTTCAATTACTTTGACTGTGTGTGTGCAATAAAGAACATAATATCTTATTGTCAATGAGATGAGACCCCAAGCTCTCTCTTAGGGATAATATCAGTAATGATTTAATCCGTAGAGAACTAAAGATACCGATATAGCCTGCCAGATCAGCAAGTTCAAGTGGCAGTGGGCTGGTCACGTATGTCGCAGAACCGATGGCCGTTGGAGCAGACGAGTTCTGGAGTGGAGACCGCGTCTTGGCAAGCATAGCGTTGGACGTCCGAATCGACGGACTAACGACTTGCGAAAGGTTACTGGTGGAGGCTGGATGAGAAAAGCGGAGGTCCGGAATATCTGGCGCAAAATGGGGGAGACCAATGTCCAGCAGTGGACTGCGATAGGATGAAAAAAGAAAGCGAGATCTTATTGTCATATATTTGTGTATATTGCCATTTACATACTTTCGTCCTTTTCAAATGCAAAAGGCTATTGTTGTTGTAGGAATCGCATTCTAGATTTAAGGCACAACTCTATGGCATGGGCCATGTAAGGAGACTGTGACATGGTCTTGAAGTCACAAATAAACATATTTTGAAAAAAATCTAGTCGGCGCGTTGATTTAAATCGCTGCTTCATCCGGGTGTCGAATCCTACGTGGAAAAGCATTGCGAAAGTTTGGTTTGGACATTGCAGCCTGAATCGCCTGATTGTCCGAAATTATAATTTTAAACGTGAATTTACTAAGTGGTAGACTCGGTACTGAGTCTTCTAGGTAGGTACCACCGCAGTGTCTGATTTCTTCTTGTGAAATAAGAGTTCTATGCACTACAGTGTTTCGGGATGAGTGCACTGTAGTTAGTGAAATTACCGAGTATAAGTGACGTTGATGTAGAATAATACCTGTGTATCAGTTGTTGGTCTCCTTCAATGCCGTTCTGACATAGTCAGGTGTATCACTTGCCATCAGGTGAGCTGACCGTCCCGTTCACCGTCACATAAAAAAATACATACGTCCTAACACATAGCAAAGTAACACGTGATAAGTAAGCTCGTAAATCCAAAGCTGCTTACATCAATCCCGAGAATAATCACACTATTTTTAACAAGGATCAATATTTAAGTCGTCAACAAAAACAAACGCAGCCACATTTAGTGAGCGTTTCCTTGTTAGGCGACAAACCATTTGAAGTTAAGTAGTATTAGGAGATTAACGGAGCGTACGTTTTTAGCGGGATCTTCGCTTCATTGGGAAATGTTTACGATTTCCTAACAAAGATCTTTGTTAATGTCAATACCATATTTTTAATTACTTGTGTATTTATCTATAATCCATAGACGCAGTCGAAGACGAAAGTCTTCGACCAGTGTGTGTTGCCGGTTATTACATACGGAAGTGAAACGTGGTCGCTTACTAAGGGCCTCTTAAATAGGCTTAAAGTTGCTCAACGTGCTATGGAAAGGGCTATGTTAGGTGTTTCCCTACGCGATAAGATCCGGAACACGGATATCCGTAGGAGAACTAGAGTGACCGACATAGCCCACAGGATAAGCAAGTTGAAGTGGCAGTGGGCAGGGCACATAGTGCGTAGAACCGATGGCCGATGGGGCGGAAAGGTTCTCGAGTGGCGTCCGCGTAACGGAAAACGAAGCGTAGGCCGACCCCCAACCAGATGGTCTGATGATCTGGTTAAGGTGGCAGGTAGCAGATGGATGTCAACTGCAAGGGATCGGTCCGCGTGGAAATCATTAGGGGAGGCCTTCGTTCAGCAGTGGACTTTCTAGGTTGTAATGATGATGATGATGATAGACGCAGTGCTTCTATTCGTCCACAGTTAACTCATCCGTTACCTTAGGTCAACAATAAACTCATAACATGCACAATCACGAAGAAACGTCAACCAGAAAAACATACCAACCAATAATTTCACATTATGGTTCCCACAGAAGACTAGCGTCATAGCTACCCTAAGCTATGACAATAAAGCTGAGTACCAACCAATTTGGTTCACAATAACGTTAATATGCCAACATACCATCAGATTATTATGTGTTTTCCATGTATTTCTTTTTTTGTATTATGTTTAAGATTTGTGTTCCAAATTAAAGTGTTTTCTTTCTTTCTTTCAAAAAATGTCCGAGCCCCATGACACATACGTATAGTTTTTAATATATTTAGAACGTAAAATTATTCATTAAAATTTTGACCTTAACGCGACATATAAAAAGTACAAAAAGCACGAAGACTATATCATTATAACATGTAGCAACATAATTATGAATGAAAATTCTGCCCAACTGCCGCGATGGGCAGACTTTTGCCCATATTGCGTTCATTGTTTATCTAAGGCCGATTCCGATAAACACTGAGCTACTTTTCCAATCTTTCAAAACGACTTATTTTCATATATATATATTCTATAACAGTATGCATGAAGTTAAGGCGTTAGATTATTAACTAACGCACATAGATTTAAATATACACCTCAATGCTAAAGCACTCTAAAAACCTTTTCTATAATTTTAAATAAATAATAATATTAGGATAATCATAACTTTCTTTAGTTTTAATTATTGAGATGTAATACATTTTAAGTGTTGCAGCTTTATTTTTGTACTCGGTCAACATCCCATTTAGTAGAAATTAGGTATACAAAAAGGAAACATTAGTAAAAAGCCACCCATCACTGAATGTCGCTAGAAGCGTCACTTCGATACCCTCGGTGCGTTTCCCCGTAGAAAACCTCATGACCATATTTAAAGAGATTACCAGACCGTTTTGGCGGGAAGCCGCCGCATAAACTCGAAACGGGTTAATCACCCGTAATCCCCTGACATATGTATATGTCGTTGCGTTTTGACATAGATTTACAATTATTTACAAGAAACGATCGGGCACCGGCTGCGTACCGTCGACGGATTAGCGCGAGTTACTGCCTCGAAACAAAATGGTGGAGTGATTTACGCGGGAAGATAGCAAAACGTCATTTTGACATGTACACACACATACGAGTAGGTGTATTACACACCACGCAGTGTTGTCACTTGAGCAAGTGTGACGATATTAATTCGTAAATAATTTTATGTTGTGATTTTTTTTAATTATACTCTGTACGAGTAGTTCAGCGTCGAACTGAGTCGATTCAATGAAAGCGTATTGCGGATTACATTTTTTTTTACACGCAAAAAAAAATTTACTTAGAAAAAAAACAATTTCTTATTTCTTTATATCGTGATAAGTGTGATAACAAATACTACAAATTATATAAATAAATTAGTATTCACTAAAATTCGTAATAGATACTACTTAAGATTACACATATTGATATCGATCCCTAAGGCAAAAACAGCAAACCAAAGTTCGCACTATCCAATATTAATTTGAGATTAGTAGTTCCGTCAAAAACGTTGTCTTAGCGCGAAGCGGTAATTTACGCGCGCCACGCCCCGGTGCAGCTTTTCACAATATTTCTAGAGCGCAAGATGTTTTGTGTCGAATGAATGATGGCCAGGATTATAAGATTACGCATGTTGTTCGCTGTTTTTGTTGGCGCTGGCGAAAGTGACATTTTTGTCGCGCGACAACGAAAATGAGTCTTGTAAACATCATAAAAGTTTCAAATCCACACTTGTTGCCTACTTGTTTTATTGAAGACCAATATTTACTTGTAAATACGGTAATATTAAGCATAAATTCACTTTTTATTACGCCGCTAGAACGATACTGAGACGGTGTGAGAATTAATTTTAGATTTTACTGTCTATATTATGCTGCATGACAGTTAGTGACTTAATAATGTCTATGACAAACATGACTTTAGTAATCAACTGAAATTGCTGCAATGATATTATGTATATATATAAAGGAAGATACGCCGTCCGTGCCTCAAAAACGAACCCCCGAAGAGAGTACAGTTTATACTCTTTTGTTTAGGTAAATGTGTTCGAAATTCCAAATATGTGTATGTGTGCTGTCACTGCATTCGGAACACTTTATTCGATTGTTTTGTGAGCATATCACGAATCCATACTTTTTTACATCATTGAATTGCTGTGCTTACAAGAATATATGCTTTACAAGAATATCCTTCCAATATTATTGTTATATAATTTACAACTTACCAGTTAACTATCTGTTCTTTTAACGTTTAGACCGTAGCGAAATATACTATAGCTCTTTGCTGAATACTAGTGAAATTTTTAAAAGTATATTATCCTTGAAACTGCAAGGAATCGAGACAATGAAAAATCCATTGTCAGGCTACTTTGAAGACGACGAGGTTCCAGACAATGGATAACCTATTTCAAAAACATGAAACGCTCTGGAACAGTACCATGCACTCAATAGTATATGCAAATAAGCAATGCTTACCCTGTGCGACCAGACAACCCGTAGAATCGACATCATATTAAATGATTCCCACATATTCGCCCATTTTCTCTACAGATTTGAAACCATAGACGAACTGCTGTAATCAACAGCACTCATTTTGACACTGCCCATAATCTCTGTGCACGTCACTGCTCTGAAATAATTGAATACTTTTCTATCGTGGATAATTGAACGCAGTTCAAAAATGCTCAGATTGAAACATTCCCCTAAAACACTTTTTGAGACTTATTATTTTTAATTATTGTTTTAGAGGTTGTCTCTTAAATTGCCTGTTTGACTACGGCATTGTTTATATAATATGTTTAGGACGGTACAACTGCATTAAAAAAAACTCTTTCTTGTTTTATTTTTACTTATTAATATAGTGATAATGGCCAGACAACTCTATTAAAGCCGAGAAGACACTTTACAAATGTTACTATTCGCTAATAGTATCAGTAACGCCATCTATGAATTCAAGAAAGAAAATACACTTTTAGAGGTAAATATGTCAATTGAATGTAGAAATAATAAAATTATTCTGGGAATCATTCTTTATGTTAAACTTATAAACAAAATCAATTTTTCTTTAAAATTTTATTAGGAAAAATGCAATGTAGCCCTCGGAAAAATTGTCTATACAATCTTTACCCATTTAAGGAGGCACTATGTTTATAAATTATCAACTGTGAAGTGGTTTTAGACTTGAAATTACAGGAACCAAGACAACCACATAAGGTTTGCCCTGGGAAAAAGATATCATATTTCATGTAGAGCTAATCCGAATCTACACGTTCAAACTCTACCGACCTTACTTCAACAAATTCTACATATCTGTCAATATGTATGGCTTGGCTGTTTCGTTGCTTAATTCAGATCACTATCATCAGCTCATTAAACGTCCCCTACGAAAGGCACGAGCCTCCCCGTAATGGGTAATTAGGCCTTAGTCGTGAACGCGGACCCAGTACGGATTGACCGACTTCACGCACAACCTTTGAATCTCTTCGCAGGCGTGCGCAGGTTTCCTCACGATGTTTTCTTTCGCCGTAAGAGCTGATTCATACTTAATATATTTTTTTTCAAGAGTTCTTTATGTAGATGCAGATTTCAGACGTAGGCCATCCATCGAAGGTTTTCTTTATTACAAAATTGTAGGTATTATAAACCCTTTTCCAGGCAGAGCGAAATATATTTCCACCATAATTTGAACTTTATTGTTTTGAACCAATGAATTTTGAAAATTCCTGTTAAAGGGCATAAGGGATTGTTAATGTATTGTTCTCCAATTGACTCTCCTTTGTAGGTATAAGTTTGAAACAATGAAAATTTAATCTTCTTGGTTGGTATAAGTTTTTGATTCTCTATGGTAAATAACAAGGCGGAAGATTGTGGTTCCTACCAAAATAACTCACAAATTATGAACAGTATTAATATGAGAAAAGCCTTATTCAGTAATTGTTCTATATATTAGACCTATTATACTTTAATAAATATATTTTACATAAATTTATGATACATACATATTCTCTTACTGTTAGTTTTTTCTCATCAAAAATCTATCTATTATTTTAAAACAGCATATTTACACAATGCTTTGGATTGTGATAAAACATTACATTATAATATACCAAAAAATAAATAAACGTTTACCTGTAACTACTCAAATTAAGGCTTTATTCAACTTATGGGTACGCTTTTCTTAATGGCATATCGAAAAATCTGTACAATTGTATTCGGTGTTTACAGGTCCCATTCCACATACAAAACAATTAAAACAAACAAATCATTTAAGCGTAACGCTTCGAAACATTTTATTGCGTCTCCACATATCTATATTCTTAACATTAAATTAAACTCATTAAATAGAATCTTAAGTTAATAATAAATAGCGATACCACTTTTTACAGATTCTAACACGATTATATTACACACGCGTCATCGTACTTATCACAGTCTAACGGTTCGAATTTACAGTCTTTCGGGAAGGGTGCCGCGGCCTGGGTGCCATGAGAGGGGTTCCCAGCACATCAACTGCGACTGTCGGGGTCCGGCGGGCTTACAGACGGGGCCAGTCCGTGTATCCTCCTATACAAGTGGTGGTAGGAAGGCGGCGGCGGCAGACGAAGCAGCGGCGTAGGCAGCGCATACCTCCCATACACCGACAACAACGGTGGGTACAAACCCACCAGCGACGCGTACGGACTCCCAAACACCGGGTGCAACAACCCGCCACGTTTGAAAGCAGCCAACCGAGACCGCGACGCTGCTGTAGACCGTCTCCGCAATTTCCCCGTGGTGCCACCAATGAACACGTCATCCGAAGAAGGATCCAGCATCCAGTAGTTCCCTTTGCCAGGATCGTCGTAGTGCCGTGGTACTTTGACGAAGCACTTGTTCAAGCTCAAGTTGTGCCGGATAGAGTTTTGCCAGCCCTGCTTATTCTCCTTGTAGTAAGGGAAGTTCTTCATTATATACTCATAGATGCCGTTCAGAGTCAGCCGTTTCTCGGGGCTGCTTCTGATCGCCATCATGATGAGGGCGTTGTAGCTGTACGCGGGTTTCTCGTTCTTTTTCTTCTCGATCTGCGTGGAAGAGCCTGGAGGTGGGGTTTCCGTGCCGGTGACGTCTAGTTCGGTGTCCGACGGCGATGGCGAGCGAGAGGTGGCTTCGGGGAGCAGGTCGCGTATTGCGAAACTGTGCGGAGGCGTCATAGTGGTGCGGCATCGCGAGCCGCCTCGGCCGGACTAACCACCGCGACTGGCTGCAACCCCGCCCCGCCACCACGACCCGCCTACTGTAATAACCACTCCCAACTTACTTGCTCCCATCTCTACTACACCACCACAACATAAATCAACTCTAAACGAAACGCAACAAGCGCCATTTTCGCTTGAACCCCAATATTTGAACACACAACCAAACATTTGATCTCTACGCTCATAATATTTAGAGACAATTTCGTTTAACGCAAACCGATTGGAACAAGGGAATGTGAAAGGGTTGCGATATTAAAAATATAACCCGATCAGTCATGGCGTGTAAACATATTTTTTATTTGTGATTGTTCACGCGTTGTTTGCGAGTTTAATGGACACGGCTGGGGCGGTGGATGTGATTAAGGACTATGTTTCTAAACACAGCAGATGTGTCGGAACTAACGGGTAGTGACAAATTGCTGGGACACATTTAATTGCATGATTTAAAATTGTACACTATCACTATCATCAATTAAGTCATGTTTTTTTCGTGCATAGATACGCCAAGTCATTAATGTCTTTCTTTTTCAACTTCTACCATCTTGAATATTTACTACTCGTTATGTAATAAAGAGGTTCGATAGTTAACTTAAGAAATCTAATTTAATCAACATGACTTTAGAGATTAGAGATGTACTCGTAACTCAATAGTTACGAGTGCATCGTCGGTGGCTCAATGGTGTGGACTGTCGCCTTCTACCGGGAGGGCTGAGGTTCAAATCCCGACACGTACCAATGTGTTCTCGAATTTTCGAAAATATATGTACGTTATCCGACGCTCTTACGGTGAAGGAAAACATCGTGAGGAAACCTTCATGCACGCCTGCGAAGAGATTCGAAGGTTGTGTGTGAAGTCGTCCAATCCGCACTGGGCCCGCGTGGACGACTAAGGCCTAATCACCCTATACGGGTAGGCTCGTGCTCCTCGGTGGGGACGTTTAATGAGCTGATGATGACATCTCTACCAATAATTTGGTATACTTAATATTAAAATTCATTGAATTGAGTTTAAAAAATACAAATAGGTATGTAGTATTAAATGATTCTTTAAGTTTAATAACATTTATTGATAGATTAAATCTTAGTGATGTAGTACTTATTGTATATGACTGTTTCCCGCGTACGATGCTAATGTCAAGTGAGAGATATTAGTGACGTGACATCACTCTTCAATTGATTAGGGATGGGAAGCGTCGGTCGTTTATTTTCCGTCTAATAGTAGGGAATACTTATAGTGCCTATAGTGATGTCTAACATATCGGTTCAGAATGTAATCGGTTGACAACACATAGAGAACAATTTTAAAATCAAATTTAAAGATAAAATCATTATGGTTAAGATGACAATTTGTTAATTATACAAACAAAAGCTATCCTAAAGCTACAATTGAACTGGTAGTCTAGTGTACTAATTGTAGAGTCAAATCTAGGTTCGCATAGGTAATCGTGTTGGTATAAAATATGAGTTTGATATTAGGTCACTTTTACTGTTTTAAAGAAAGAGTCTTTAGGAAAATATCTTCTTTATTCTGACCTGATGGTAACAACTGAAACTACGAATACAATGTACCTACATGACTACATCATAAACGGTTTAATATGTAACAGGTAACCGACCTTCGCTTTAAAAAAAGAAAGAAAAATATTTATTTGTTCCAATTCAAATTATAACATGTTAGTCCTTAAAAAACATTGCTACCAAATGGTGGCCACTCAGCTAATGCCGAGACAGTTTTGTCAAGGCGCTGGTTTGTAGTGGAACCAAAGAAAAAATAAATAATAATATCGCTCACAACCGCACATAACAATAATAACGACAGTTTAATAGTTATAAGATTCAAATTCAAACAATTTTTATTGCATGTCACATTACATATATAGGTGTACATATACAGTTTCCCAGTAGGTATACATGTGACGCCCTGCAAGGGCATAGCAAATTGATGAGAGGTCTAACTAAATTTCTTAATAACTATTATAGTACTATAGTAAAGTAGGACACAATATTTTTACTTTTAACAAAATTTTAAGTATAAAGACAAACATATAAATATAGGAATTCGACAACCTTACTTTAAATATGTTTATTGAAGTCTTTAAGAGGGGTTTTTGTTTAAAGTACTAACCTAAACAATTATAGTTGCCTAGTTAAAATACGCAAACATTTTTTATAAAAAAAAAATTGGTGCAAAATAAATCAAGTTAACGGTGGTGTTTTGTCTTTTCTTTTTACAATTTGAAATGGTCTACGTGTTTTCCAATGATATTCTGTATATATAAAGGTAGATACGCCATCCGTACATCAAAAACGAACCGCGCAAAGAGAATACGTTGTAGACTTTGTTAACGTAAATGTACGCTCATTCAAAATATGTGTATGTGTGCTGTCGCTGCATTCGGATCACTTTTTCGATTATTTTGTGAGCATATCACGAATCATTACTTTTTACATCATTATTGTTTTCTCTAATACATACATTCCTACACCTAAATTAGAGTTAAAATTATGTCTGTCTGTTTGTTCACGGGCTCTCAGAAATGGCTGGACAGATTTGGATAGGTAACTTTTTGGCAGGTAGCTGATGTAATAAGGTAAAACTAAGGCTACTTTTATTTTCAAAAACCCTTTTTATATAGTATTTATAAAGCAATGTCGATTTAAACGGCGGCCGCGAGTCACGTAACCTGCATGACTTAACGAATCGATCTCAGGTTATGATTTACTGCGGGAGAATATCTTATAACATGAGTAATACCGCGGGGCACAGCTAATACCACAGACATCCGAATATCCAATTAGACTGGACAAGCCGCCAAGTTTATAGGCAGTCCCAGTGTCGCAATTTCTTTTCGGTTCTTACCTGTGAAAAGTTATTATATTTCTTAGTAAATTTTCTGATTCATTGCGATGATGGCATGTTACAATTGCACAGGGTGGCATTTTGGAAAAAAACGGTAATTTCTTCAAATATTCGTGCGTCTTGACTCGTCTTCAGAGCGTAAACTGGAGCCAGTGTATGCTCGTTGAGCTTACATTTGTCGCACTTTAAACGCGGCTTGCCCCATCTCCTGTATTGGGAAATCTGTGGCTAATACTAATTTTTTTTCGACATTCACACAGCGCCACCTAGCCCCAAGTAAAGCGTGAAGCCTGTATTATGGGTATTAAACAACGGATAAACATACTTATATATTTTTTTTGTAAATACATACATATCATACGTAGAAAACACCCTGACCATTACAAACCGACATGTTCATGCACACAAATGATTGTACTGCCCGGGGATGAAACCCGGAACCCTTAGTGTTGTAGCCGACGTCTCAACCACAACACTAAATGGGTCGTCGAAATTTGGATATTATACAAGTGTTTCATTGTATTTTTTTGGCATATATATTTTCAAATACCATACATATATAGGAACTTATTGATTATGATGTGAAAATGTGAATGCTAATATCATTTCTATTCATGCTTTTATCAAATAACTCCTATAGTCAGCAAACATTGTTCAATTTGGGGTGTTTCCGCCCACGCGCCACGCCCACCACCCTACCGCCCTCTATGGCTGAGAATGGGAAACTTTAAAATTGGGTACTTTCCACCATCACTACATAGTATAAAACAAAGTCACTTTATCTGTCCCTTTGTGTGCTTAAATCTGTCAAACTACGCAACGGATTGTGATGCGGTATTTTTAATATATAAAGTGATTGAAGAGGAGGGTTTATATGTATATTAACATAACTACTGTGTAGTTTGAGGTTTCTAATGTGATGTAAAAAATTACAATATTTTTTCCGGTTACATTGCAAACGCAAGCTAAACACTACAAGATTGATCGAAATAATGTTTTTATATACAACGTTGACAGTTTTCGGTAGTGTATTTAGTATCAGCATTGCACCCATGCGAATTTACGACGGGTCACAAGTCCTCAATAAAATGTATACTTAGTGTTGCCAGTGCTACGGCAATTACCGTGATCTACGGCTTTCAGGTCTGAAAATCACTAAATCTACGGACTACGGCCTTCGCCCTAAAGCCGTAGCAGAATCAACGGCTTTTTGCAAGTTCTCTCTGTAACAATTCTACAAAAAAAAAAAAATTAGTAACAACAATTTAATATTCGGGGTTAAAAATCCGCAGGTACCAATGTATTTTCGTAATTATATCTCTTACAGTGAAAGAAAACAGTGAGGAGACCTGCGCGCACCTGCGAAGAGATTCAAAGGTTGTGCGTGAAGTCGGCCAATCTGCACTGTGCCCGCGTGGACGACTAAGGCCTATACACTGGTAGGCTCGTTCCCCTCCGTGGGAACGTTTGAGCTGATTATGATGATCAAATAAATATTTACCTGCGTCTAATTTGGAGTTTTAAACAGCTCATGAGCTTAGGGATGTTGTACCGGTTTTGTACAGTCAGTAATGACTATATACAATCGAGTCTGGGTGTATATAACACGTACATAATTACGGGCCGGCGGTGGGTGACCGCGCGCGTGTTTACCACACGATTGGGCCAATTGATGGAGACGGTGGAGGGTGACAACCATTGCCTAATATCACGGACACATTGGGTGCTTAAATAAATTAATTTAAAAACATTTCATATCCTGTTCGATAAAAAAAAACATTTATTAGGTGGAAGACGCGATACTGATCGTCTAGGTAGGTAGCACCGCAGTGCCAGATTTCGTTCCGTGAAATAGAAGTGTTATGCACTTTTGTGTTTCAATATGAGAGGCACTATAGAGTAGGTATAAGAGACCTAACATCTGTTGTCTCGGGTGACGGGCGCAGTGCGGCATTAGAGAATGATAACTGTCTATCAGTAGTTGGTCTCAATCAATACCGGTCTGTCATGGTCAGAACTCATTGAAATTTAAAATAAATAAATCAAACATTTACATTTATCCCTAAGAGAAACAGCCAAACACATCTCGCTACAATACTAATTGGACAATTGCGATGGTTGTTTAAAACATACGCGATCGTTTTGAACATGCTCACTGTTACATTAGGTTCCTCCACAGATTACAAACTAAACAATTTAAAAAAACTAACTAAATTAACCCGTGCTGGGTGAGGGTTTCTCATTCGTTCTCAACTTAAATCCATAAGGTAAGATTTAAACTGCAACAAACTGATTGATACACTGCTCAAAAGAACATGATAGTTCTATAATATCCTGTAATAATCTGTTTTTGTATGTTAATAAAAAAAATATCCCAGTGAATGCCAGCACGATGGGGACACTAGCCGGCACGTCGCCTGCGGCTGCGTCCATGTTTAGTCGTCGCGCGCAAATATTTGACGACACGCCCGCGGCACGTTCCAACGAAGCAATCCGCTCACGCTCCCGCTTACGCTTATGAAACCGCTTCTTCTTGTTATCAAATCGATATCGCCATGAGCAGCCGTAAAGAGTGTATAGGCCTTAGTCGTCCACGCGGGCCCAGTACGGATTGGCTGACACATCACCTTTGATTCTTCGCAGGCGTGCGCAGGTTTCGTCACAATGTTTTGTTTCACCTTTAGAGCGTCGGATAAACGTACATTAAATCCAAACGACATTGGTTGGGGATTTGAAACTGCACCCTCCAGATAGTAGGGCAACAGTTCACTCCAATGAGCCACTGACTCTAAAATCGATATGGATTTATTAAATTAAATATGTGCAAACTGCCTCCATGGTTTAGAGGTATACAGCGTTCGGCTCAGATCGCTACGTGGTCCGTCACGAGTGTGAGAGTCCGTCGTGAGTTCAAATCCCGCGGGGATAGGTGACTTTGTGCGATTTATCCCAGTTTAGACATTGACTAAATCACCTGATGTCTGAAAAGAAAGTTGTTTCTGTTTCGGAGGGCAATTTAAGCCGTCGATTCCGGCTACGGTCTCAGGATTGTATTCGTTAACACACACCAATCTGTATTGAGCCATCCATTTGACGAAGACCCTAGCAATGCTGCTTGACTTATGCGACTGTCAACCGAAGGCACTAGACGCTACAACATCGAACCCTTAGATGTTACGCCGCGTTTCTTCAACGTATGTTTTACAGATTGTCGTCAGCGATCTACAAGTAGCAGGATGTTACCAAATACTTTGACACTATCATTAATGATATTCTGTATATATAAAGGTAGATATAGAAGGTAGAGCCGTCCGTGCCTCAAAAACGAACCGCCGAAGAGAGTACAGTTTGTAAGAGTACATGTTAAGATAAATGTACGCTCATTCGAAATAAGTGTATGTGTGCTGTCACTGCATTCGGAACACTTTTTTCGATTGTTTTGTGAGCATATCAATTCACATTGACTGCCATACGATATGCCGTAGGATTCCCCACATTTTACCCGGTAATAATTTTTCGTGAAAAAATGGAAGCAATGGTTTAAATATTTTATATTACACAAGCGTTGCTGACGAGCATCAAAGTACAAAAGAACAGTAGCAAAACTACCATTACTGCGACTCCGGCAGCGCTCGTTAGTCGATGTTGCAGTAAATACTAGGTAAATAAATAAATACGACGCCCGGCGCGTGTTTCTGCCAGATTGGAGCAATTACCGCGCGCGAACTTGGTCGCCATGTCAAAATCTGTTTCGTTTGTTTTGGACGCGCGTAACGGAACGTTTTTGGCGCTTTACCGATTTCAGAGCACCCGGTTGGCGGGCTGTCACTACGTTATGTCACGCAGCTGGTTCGTTTTTAAAGGACGTGTTTTTTTTTAATAGAATTTGTATTGGGAATTTAATTTAAAGTCGTCTTGTCTATTGTTTTTTTGGCACCATCTTGGGTTAGATAAAAAAAAACAGTGCATGATACAAACTAAATAAGTGATGTTAGAAAGTTATGACATCCATCTTTTTTTTTCTCAAAATGGATGATATGTCGGCTACTGCACTAAGAATTCCGAGTTGGATCAAAGTTAAAATTCATTTATTCAATTTAGGTTTATTGGGTGTTCATTACTTCAGATCGCGTACAGTACCTACAAAATTATAAGCATAAACTCAACAAGTCTGTTTGTATTGGTCTGGGTGTTTCATGTATTATACATTGATTTATTTCTTTTAGGTTTATATTTTAAAATAGTTATCTTAGAATGTGTATCCGTTGTTTCGTGTTTATTTTTGAAGCTCGTTGCTTAAAACTGCATAAAAAAGGCGCTGTATAGTGTGTTAATACCCACAGATTTCCCAATACAGGAGATGGGGCAAGCCGCGTTTAAAGTGCGACAAATGTAAGCTCAACGAGCATACACTGGCTGCCAGTTTACGCTCTGTGAGACGAGTCAAGACGCACGAATATTAGATGAAATTACCGTTTTTTTCCAAAATGCCATCCTGTGCAATTGTAACATGCCATCATCGCAATGAATCAGTAAATTTACTAAGAAATATAATAACTTTTCACAGGTAAGAACCGAAAAAATTGCGACACTGAGACTGCCTATAAACTTGGCGGCTTGTCCAGTCTAATTGTATATTCTGATGTCTGTGTTAATACCCGTGGATATTTATTTTTCATTTAACCAATGATATTCTGTATATATAAAGGTAGATACGCCATCCGTGCCTTAAAAACGAACCGCCGAAGAGAGTACAGTGTGTCTCTTTTGTTTAGGAAAATGTGTTTGAAATTGGAAATATGTGTATGTGTGCTGTCTGTATTCGGAACACTTTTTCCGATTGTTTTGTGAGCATACGACGAATCCATACTTTTTTACATCATTGCATTTAGCGATCTTTCTTTAGAATTTATAAAACTACATTCATTCTAACTGGCATGAATTTCCATCTTGAAAGAGTATCTAAGGCCCGTATTCCAGAACGAGATCCAACGTTGATATTTACTGAAAATTGAGTTAGAAAGGGATATTTATATGATAAATAGCGGCATCCCTTTCTAACCCTATGTAAGTAAAAATCAACGCTTGAGTCTCGTTCTCGAATACGGGCTTTAGACATGTTTTTTTAGACTGCAGATAGTATTGTATTTGTATATCAAAGCTTTAACATACAAAAATGAATCCCAATAAACGTCAGCACGCTTCCAAACAAAATGAAGCCCCACCATCCAATCACAGCGTACGCAGATAAACAACGGTCCAATTTGGAAACGACAACACAAGCCATTGCGATTAAAATAAATAACGAAACCATTTAAATGCACTTCGTAAACATGATACAATACTGATGATTACTCGTATCTTACATATGCCATATTACTTTTTCAATGTGGTGTATGGTTGCATGGCCTATTTTTTTTTCGGTTCGACTAGATTTAGAATTAGCGCGTATATCCTATATCTATGGTTCGACTGCAAGCCACTGCCATGACAAAAAGTGTCTTATTGATAACTGAGTAGCCACCATTGTTGTAGCATTTATATTTTAAAGATCAACTTGTAAGTACATAATTATCATCATCAGCTCATTATACGTCCCCACCGAAGAGCACGAGCCTACCCGATAGGCTGTATAGGCCTTAGTCGTTCACGCGGATCCAGTGCGGATTGGCCGACTTCACGCACAACCTTTGAATCTCATAGCAGGCGTGCACAGGTTTTTGAAAATTCGAGAACACATTGGTACGTGGCGGGGACTAGTGAGTTTTGACGTCATTGCTCACTAACATCAATTGGCCTAATATTCATTGGTTTAGGTTGGTTAAAAAAAATGTAAATAAAGTTAAGTGATCAATGAAACAATACGTGTGCGCTTTTATAAAAATGAGGTTTGATATTTTATGGAGGTGGTGGTGGAAATTTCCCAATTGCAAAGCTTTCTACGAGTTTAAACAGACTTAATTTAATCTTGAAATGTACGTGTCAGTTCTAAGAATACGGCGCACTGAAGAGCTGGGAGTAGCTGTCTCATCTTGAGGATACACTCCGCGCCCTAGCCCGTGTTGTTGAAATATTGATTAATATTGTCGCCATATTCGATGGACCCTCGAGCCGGAAGCCGGCGCACTCACAACGTTCCGGTTTCGATACTTTTTTGTCCCCATTGTCCCCGCACGAGTGCTCTCGGAAAATGGTTTTTAATATTCCACACTGAAAAGCAAAACCAACAATAAACGTAAGTCCTTATTAACGCCAATTGAGCAACGGCTTTGAAAACAATGCAAACGGTTCCAATCCAATGTCGTTATAACTATACCCTTATTTTACAACAAATCGTCAATCAAAATGATTTCACGTCAAATTATTGTGGGCCCTGTTGGAATGGAACAGAACTCTTTGTATATTTAAACCTCTTTGCTGGTTGTTTGTAAAAAAAACGAATTGCTGTTCCAAATTTAAATTCAAGTGTCGAACTCAATAGTGTTGTAATAGTGCACCTGGATATTGTCGACACAGGCAAATAAATTTGGAAATGTCATGCGGTGTACTGGTAAATAATTTCATTGGACATTCGTCGATTATTTATACTGTGGTACACAGTCAGGTGCGAAAGGAAAGTACGTGCTGACAATTCCAGCAACTATGCAGTGTAAAACGCCACTGG
This sequence comes from Leucinodes orbonalis, assembly GCA_019425675.1. Classification (NCBI taxonomy): domain Eukaryota; kingdom Metazoa; phylum Arthropoda; class Insecta; order Lepidoptera; family Crambidae; genus Leucinodes; species Leucinodes orbonalis. The sequence goes on from PQWD01010595.1 coordinate 112,282, forward strand.
TAGACTATTAGTTCACTTTTGTTCAATTTAAATTGTTACCATTGTATGTGCTGCAGCTGACGAAGTCATGCTGTTTACTTAAATCTGCCTGTCTGTGGCACGAACCTTCGCTACTTATTGGTGTAAATGAAACCGTTAATTTTTGTCACTTCCATGAGGCTGTTGTTTGCCAACTTCACTATACATTTCAAACATAAATAATGTCTCCTTAATATAACAATGAAATGTGTTTAGTGAAGTGAACGCGTGAAGTAGGTACCTAAGTAGGTAATGCTTGATTCGTAATCACAACAATTGGTTCACTTAAAGATATTATTTGGTGAGCAGCAATGATATATAGTTATCTATGGTGAGCAGTATATAATTTCAGTACCTATGGCCCCTACAAATATAAAAATTACATTCATGGACTAATATATTTTTTTATTAATCATCTTATTATAATAAATCCCATTAAAGCAAACAGTTTTATGAATTCCTGGCATCTACAATAAATAGAAAAATAATTTTGTGTCACAGTCAGAATTAAAACCACCACATACAGGACAAAATTATTAATTACTTGCATTAAAGTTGAGTACCTAATTTCCATCCTTCAAATATTATTTATCCAAAAAATTTAAGTATAAAAGACATTAATTTACCTGTTAACAAAACTATGTACCTTTTAAAATTGTATCTCCCATCCCTAACAGCCTGTGAAATTTGGGACGTAAACTGCATCGCGGGTGCAATACGAATTAGTAAGGGTATTCGATCATCACCATCATCATACGTCCCGACCGAGGGGCACGAGCATACCAACCAACCGACTTCACGCACAACCTTTGTATCTTTTCGTAGACGTGCGCAAGTTTCCTCATGATGTTTTTCTTCACCGTAAGAGCGTCGAATAAACGTACATATAATTTCGTAAATTCCGATCTGGAGGATGTAGGTTGACGGGATTTCAACCTACATCCTCCAGATCGGAAGGCCACACCAATAAGCCACCAACGCTCTACTATTCGATACATAGAATTATTTATTTCGTTATTTACAAGCAAAACCATTGCAATCAAATATAAGTCGCTGACATTAACGCGTAATCCTTAATGTTTGAACGCCTCGCAAACGGAATGAGAGCAGTTTTTTGCGCAATAAAAGCAATAATTGGTATAATCCTTCTCGGCTGACCCCCGCCGCTTTACCGATCGCAAATTATTTGATCTTTCACAACAATTGTAACGAGATCTTTTTACACATCTGTCCGTGGACTCGTGACCATTTAAGGGTCAATGACGAATGTAAAAACCGACATTGGTAAGTCAGAATAATAAACAACAGCGTAAAAATACTGTTTAACGAAGGCCTTCCCTAATGAATAGACATTTTATTCCTTTTTAATGTTGTTACATTTAAAAAGGAATGTATAAATCAAGAAAAATAAAATTGTGAAACCTATTTGTTTATAAAATAGAAAACTGTTTTTAATACATATGTAGTACTTTTACGAAACAAATGCACACAAATGTTTGAACTGCCCGGTGTTCGAACCCGTAACCCGATGTAGTAGCCGATGTCTCAATCATTACACCAAATGGGTTGTCAACAATAGTTATCACCATGTAGCAGTTTTTGCAAGAAATAACAATACGAATTGAAAACCATATTGCCTAAATGTATACAGAACCCACACCCAGACACGTACTAACCCCGCTTAGTTTTTTTTTGCATTTCGTTAACAACTACAAGTCGATCGCGGCAGCGGGGGTCCAATTGTGGTCCATACACTTTTGTTAACCAACCCAATGCTCTCCCTTGATTCATGGTGAAATAATCTTTAGATTGTAAGCGTTTTTGCCCTTTGATTGTCCGAACGTTGACGGGTTTGTCACTCGGCTCTTAGAGGCCATTTGGTAAGCGGATTCAGAACGAAATGGGGCTTTGATCAGGTTATGTTTTTTCATGGAAATGTGTTTGTAGTTTGTATGTTATAATTCGCATGTTGAACAACATGAGTCCACATAAGCCCTGAAAGATAAATAATATCCACTGACATTCACACAGCGCCATCTAGCCCCAAGTTAAGCGTGAAGCCTGTATTATGGGTACTAAACAACGGATAAACATACTTAAATACATTTTTTTTGTAATTACATATATATAATACATAGAAAACACCCAGACCAATACAAACAGACTTGTCCATGCACACAAATGTTTGTACTGCCCGGGGAGCGAACCCGGAACCCTTGGTGTTGCAGTCGACCTCTCAATCGCAACACCAAATGGGTCGTCAAAGATATGTAAAGGGTTTACGCTCTTAAATCATTAAGCGTTAAAAACATTAGTCGTCCACGCGGGCCCAGTGCGGTTTGGCCGAAGCACAACCTTTAAATTAAATATAATAAAAAACTTATTATTTAATTGCAATTAGTAATACGGATCGCAATAACATAGATTTTTGACATTTATGTAAAAACCATTGTCCATTAAAACAAACCATTATATATATATATATGATAGCAGATCGCCTATAATTTTAAAGCTTTAGGAACGATTGGCAAATAAAGAGTGTTCTTTAAATATGATGACGATACGTGTTGCTGTTAGAAAACAGGGTATGCATATATGGAGTGCACGTTTCTCTTCATCATCATCAGCTCATTAAACGTCCCCACCGTGGGGCACGAGCCTACCCGTATAGGGTGATTAGGCCTTAGTCGTCCACGCGGGCCCAGTGCGGATTTGACGACTTCACGCACAACCTTCGAATCTCTTCGCAGGCGTTCATGAAGGTTTCCTCACGATGTGTTCCTTTACCGTAAGAGCGTCGAATAACGTACATATACTACTACTTATCGAAAATTCGAAAACACATTGGTACGTGTCGGGATTTGAACCTCAGCGCTCACGGTAGGAAGGCGACAGTCCACACCATTGAGCCACCGACGTTACTCTTAGATAAACAAAAGATGCAGACTCAAAAAGTATCCGCGGCAAAATTTTCTCATACGTCAGTTGGGCAATATTTTCATTCATAATCACGTCGCTCGCTATATGTGCCATATGTAGTAGTATGCTCGTGTTTTTGATTTTGTACCCTTTTGATGACGCATTAAGGTCAAAATCTTAATAAATAATTTTATGTCTATGTTCTATGTGGTGTGTGTTGGTTTCCGCACTTAGTCCGTGCAGTGGACCATTGTGCGTGTAATTTTATGTCATAAATTTAAAAATAAGTCAACATATATGTCAAGCGGCTCAGACATTTCTTGTTTGATATTTCTTCGTGATTGTGCATCATGTTAGTTCATTGTTTATCGAAGGCGCCACTGCATGAAAATGTCAAGTCACTCGCCCGCCCTTCACTACGACACCCAGTGTCACAATGGCACGATTTGTCTTCAGCCATAGCCTACTTTCACACGAGTCACAGATGTCCTCCATAATGTGTGGAAACAAACCTCAAGAGAACGTTTTTGACAGATAAATCATCTGCCCACACCGGGACGTTCCGATTTAATTAAGTCTTCACGACGCGTGGTCGAGGTATCCTTTGTAGCCATTGTGACCCGCCAGTGGGTGGTGCTCCGCTTTTGAGCGCACCTGTCACGGGGCCACGGCAAGCGGATTTGTGTCCTGAGTTGTGAAGTGTAGGGTTGATAATGGCAGGCATGTGTGGGCTCGGAGTAAGACGAGCTCCTCGGCATGCGACGACGTGTCAGAAGTATTGTCGGTCGCTGACAATACGTATAATTGATCGCATTTGATTGGGGTGACCAACTTGTACGGTTTTCACGAGTGTCGTCCCGTTTTTCAAATCTTTTTTATTAAGAAAACAGTATTTTGAAAAAGTCTGTTTATTTTATAATGGACGATGATCAAAATCTCTCACAGGTTGTAGTTAAAATTTTACTAAATTCAATTCTATAATATTTTGTCATTTAAGTTTGTACGACACTATTTGAATAAACGATAGCAAAGTTCCGTTTGATAATTTATAACTTCAACAAGATATAAGTTTTGTGAAATTTAAAGCTAGTGAATTCTGCACTAAGACTAAAACAGTATGTCATATAAACATGTAAATAGTAAATTATATAATATTTAGAAGGTATAATTAGTTACCTTCTACCGCCAGGAACAATAGAAAACCTATGTCTGTTGGATATATCCGTCTACAGCGGTTAAAGGGTTACTACAACTACGTTATGCTATTTTTATTCAGACCTAAAATAGAAAACGATGTAAATGTGTCATTTACTAATAATACTTTAGTTTTTTCTAATTTGTTTGTTGAAAAAATATAAAAACGTACAGTCTTTATCACTACTTTCAGTTTTAAGTTACTTTTAGCTTAAATTTAGTTAGAATATGGACTGCCCACGAGAGTCACTGCCGACTAACTAATTAAACACTTAAATAGACAGCAAATTTTACTAAATATGAATAATCTTAAGTGAATTTACTTTACCTCTCCCAATACCTTTCATATCCCAAATGACAGGCACCCTACACATAGACATCGCAGATGCAGTTAGCGGCGCCTTTATCCGCCCCGAATTATTCCGTTTGTTTGTCTGTTTGCATGTCTTTATGTAGGGCGGTCGCGTTAACAGCCCTTTTGACGGCTCGGTCGCATTGTCCGCGAAACACATAAAGCGTCGTACACTTTGTCTACAAGTCATGGTAGCCCATCGTTAGGATATATTGTAAATGTTTTAGTATTTGTTCGGTGCATTGTGGTATGGACGCCAGCTGCATGCAATCATTGCTCACATTATTGAAGATACAAATATTCTGACAGTCAAGGCATCAAACAGATTAGAGCTTAATTTTATAATATTTTGTCGCTTACTATTGTTAGCATCGATGGCTGTGGTGTGTTGTCTTCCGAGCAGAAGGGCGCAGGGTGAAATCCCGCCACGTACTAATGTGTTATCGAATTTTCGAAATTATATATACGTTATCCGAGGATCTAACGGTGAAGGAAAACATCGTGAGGAAACCTGCGCACGGCTGCTAAAAGATTTAAAGGTTGGACATGAAGTTTACCAATCCGCACTTGGCGCGCGTGGACGACTAAGGCCCATTACCATAGTGAAGTAGACCTTAAGTTCAATCGAGGGATTTCACGGGCTGTCAAAGTAAAAAGTAAATATTATAAAACGAATGAGTCGCGAGTTGTTATGGCATCTTGTCAGTAATCTTAACAGTAAAACGAATATGGCGGTCGTCACACGCAACTCAGTCAAATTCCGTAAAGCTGTTTAGGAACTCTTGACAAGGATTGGATTGTTTTTTTTGCACTCAATTTGTACAATACCTACTTTATAAGATAACCTGAGAAATACGATCTGAGTTAAATATAAACCATTTCTTAGGTCAAAAACATCGGCTGATACTTCTACCTATTACAAAACACCGTCATTTACATCTATAACATAATGTAGAAAACAAGCATTTTATTCTCCATTTGTAACAAAAAAATCTAACGATGTAAAGATAAAGTTATATTATGCGTTGACAGACGGACTGTGGCGAGATCGATGGTATGGCGTACGAGCCATTGTGACGTCAAGCTTGTCGTCATTGTGTACCTTTACCCAGCATGATCACAGTAACTCCAGAGTTATTAAAGCACTGTTTTTATTCTTTTTTAAAACATTTGTATTAAAACCTTAGGATGATAAGTGACAGGACTCATTAATACTTGCTTAAAAGAATAACGTGAAATAATGAACGTAATTAATTTTTGTAAGTCAACAAACTGGCTTATTAATATTATCGTTAAAGTTGTGAATTTCACAAACTATACTGAAATCCTTTTTTCACAATAATGGATGTATTATAAACAAAAGTTACCACTTATAACTTGCAGGTAGATAGAGGTAGAATAAATTAAGAATGATAATGGTGGCCATGCCGGGCGAAGGAACGCCGAGGTATTTGGTGGTCGCTATTAAAATTCAAAATATTTCTCCTCATATGTGAGTAATCGATCATAGGGAACGCTAAATATACTGAGGTCCCTTTGACGTCGCTATGTATTTATAAAATAAGAGCGCAACCGTTAGGTTACTCGAAGAGCATACGAACTACGAAGTATCGTATTAAAATTGATTTTACTTAAGTTTCGAACTGGTTGGTCTTGGGCATATTATTCCCAGACTCTAACTTTGAGGACTCAAACTAACTTCAGCTTCCCGTGATGCCTCCTGCTAAACAGTGTAGTATAGATACTCGTACTGTCGATAGTATCGACTTTGTATAATCATATCATAATCAGCTTATTTTTAACTCGCCTTAGTAGTACCAACGCAATAGTATTTATACACTGCAATAGTATCCATAGTATTGTATTATCGACAGTTAACCTTTTATAAATTGTATTGTTTTGACGACCCATTTGGTGTTGCGGTTGAGAGGTCAGCCGCAACACCAAGGGTTCCGGGTTCGATCCCCGGGCAGTACAAACATTTGTGTGCATGAACATGTCTGTTTGTAATGGTCTGGGTGTTTTCTATATATAATATGTATTTACAAAAACAAACGTATATATGTATGTTTATCCGTTGTTTAGTACCCATAATACAGGCTTAACGCTTAACTTGGGGCTAGATGGCGCTGTGTGAATGTCAGTGGATATTTATTTATTATTTTATTGTCAATAGTATGGGAGCGTCGGAGGCTCAATGGTGTGAACTGTCGCCTTCCTAAGCTATCGATACTGTCGCTTTACTATTGCTTTTGTCCAACTATCGGTGGACTATCGATAGCCTTTCAATCGACTATTGAGCGGCAACACCTGTTTCCCACTGGACCACGGAGGTAGTCTAGTCCAGCGTCGTATTTGACCACATTCAAAGTGTTTTGGTATGCAGTGACCTAATAGGGTATTGTGCGTAGAGCATTCGTCAGGCAGCCGCGACTAACGTTCCGGGGTACTGCTGCCGCGTAAACACACGTATTCAAATGTATTTGTGCACGCGTGATTAGAATACATTAACCGGTGTTGCCTACGCAATAACCTGATAAAACTACGCATTTTTTTGTTTCATGTGAGGCAAATATCGCCTAAGGACGCTTAGGTTACTCCGACTAAGCTTGACTTCTATTAGTTATTGCATAATATGTCCTGATCCCTACCATCACTTCTGCCCCACCGTTTTTAATGCTATAGGGGGCAAACAAGCAACCAACCTATATGATGATACCATTCACTATTTTTTATTTATAGAGGCCATAAAAATGCGTTACCGTTCTTTATCTGCCGGGATATTTCCCCTTCTATCCCTCTTCTAGCTGTCTAGATTTAGTAGGGGAACCTTTTTTCACTATTTACCTCTTTTTACGATCTTACCCTGCGAATCCGCCCCCATGTCTTATGCCACACACGCTCAAAGTTCATTGGCGTCTGAAATTTTCTTGCAATTTTATTAAAGTCACAAAGTCGCCAGAACGGTCGCTCACCTGATAGTAAGTGATACGCCTGACCATGTCATTCTGGCTAAAATAAAAATCTACGCAATGTGTACCAATTTCAAAGCTTGCATCCCTCAAAGTAGATCATGAGCGTACCTACCGCACTGCTGTGGCCGACTCGCTCACAATGCCCCACAAAGAATAACCCACGGCCTCATCTCCAAGCCAGCGATTAGTCGCGGGCAAGCCGTCGTAAACAATACCGTGTTGAATATGAAATTAATATTTACTTAAAGATCGTCTCGGTGGCGAGGAACCAATCGGAATGTTTACTCGGCTGTGAAGACTTTGAACAATTTTGATACGGTCATCACGTAATTAGTTACTGTTTTAATTGCCAAACAGTGGTGTTGTTTTAGCACATGTAATATAGCTCAATGGTGTGGACTGTTCCCTTCCAATCTAGAGGGCGCAGGTTCAAATCCCGCCACGTACCGATGTGTTTCGAATTTTCAAAATTAAATATACCTACGCTCTCCGACGCTCTTAAGGTGAAGGGAAACATCGTTAGAAAATCTGCGCACACATAAGAAATTTAAAGGTTGTGCGTGAAGTCAATCCGCACTGGGCCCGCGTGGACGACTAAGGCCTCAACACCCTATACGGGCAGGCTCGTTCCCCCTCCGTGGGGACGTTTAATAGGCTGATGATGATAAATATTTAATAATATTTCATAGGAAGACTAACGCACTGGACCAACGCTATTTGCAATCGAAACCCCGTAATAATGGCAGCTGAGAAGGGGCTTTACAACAGTGGATATATTGCCTGTAGTGTTAAAATATGCTATCTATTATCTAGCCTTTAACAACTGAACGTACGCCTTTGCAATGGCAACGGGCCTCCAATTTCCACCAAACCAAACCAATTTAGTTACCAGCAGTTGTCCGACACTTCACGTACATTTTCCCTTCACCTGACCCTCACATTACGTTATTACAAAAAATCATTTATTCAGTTTAGGCCCGAGTAGGGTACTTATGAATGTCAAATCAAGCTACCACCGGTTCGGAATACACCTTAAACTGAGAAGAATCCGGCAAGAAACGCAGTAAAAGCTATATTTTCAATCTATCTATAAATAACAATAAATATTCACACAGCGCTATCTAGCCCCAAGTTAAGCGTAAAGCCTGTATTATGGGTACTAAACAACGGATAAACATACAATTTTTTTTTTTGTAAATACATACATATTATACATAGAAAACACCCAGACCATTACAAACGACCTGTTCATGCACACTAATGTTTGTGCTGCCCGGGGATCGAACCGGGAACCCTCGGTGTTGCAGCCGACCTCTTAACCGCAAGACCAAATGGGTCGTCGTCGTATCTATCTCTGGTGCAGACTAATTTCACCAATGCGAATTTTCAAAATGCATACAAGTCTTATCTATGTCGTCTAAGCAAGCCCTCCCTCATAACAAAGATTTATTTTCAAAACAACCGCATTGAACAGTAACCACTCAATCAACGTTGATTTGTTTATCGAAATCCTTGTATTCTTTTCGATGCCCTCCCCCCTAAAGAGTGCAAATCTGGAAACAAAAACATGGACGCACGCTCGGACAATACTCTCGTCATTATCAAAATATTACAAAACTAAAAGATTAAAACGCGTCTCACACGAAACTAGTTCTACAGGGATGGGGATAAGGGTGTTCGTTAAGGAGCCCGCGGGGTGCCAATTAAACTGGGGGCCCTGAACTGGCAACACTAACACTCGTTAGCGATCAGCGCGTGCGCCGCCACGCGTCGCGGTGAGACTTGGTCGGCACTTCGTGAGATTTTATGTGTTTTAGCTTAGAACAAATAAAACCTTTTAAAAATCATTTAAGTGTATATAACAGCATTTTTACCGTGTAAATTGTACAAGGTATGGTCCCTTTATATCATATTTTGTCCACATGTTCCTTCCGCATAGGTAGGGTATTTTTTTTATTTTAATATTTTATTTATGTATTTAGAAAATAAACGGTCATACAAGTGCTTAGTTGCTATATTGTTGTAACAAACAGACCTATAATTTCCATATTTATTTAAGTTACATACAATCGATATGAGCTTAACTCCGAAAAAAAAATTACTACTAGTGAAATATTAATCGTACAAAAATTATAAATTTATTAACCTCTCTCCCGCTTCAATCTATTGCAGTCCATTGGTGGACATAGGTTTCCACCATTTGGCGCCAGAAAATCACGTCACTCCGGTACTCGCTTTCCTCATCTGCCAGGACTTAAAACTTAGATAATTAAAATATTGTAATATTAATTTTCATTTCCTTCAAGTAACTTTCCTTTACTATAACATCATTTAATTTGTGTGAAACATCATTTAAAATAAAAGAGGCTGCTTGAAGCTTCTAAAAGTGTGTAAGGAAAGTGAAGTTAGGCAGCAAACATAGTATCAGCATTAAAAAACTGATAATTGGTACTTAGGTACCAAGTAATACACTTAGCTTACCGTAGGGCGCCCTCTGGCCTGATGGAAGAACGACTTGCGAAAGGTCACTTGTTTACTCTGTATAGGACTGGGTATCTGGCTCAAGATGGGAGAAACCTATGTCCAGCAGTACACTGCAATGGGTTGAAGAGAAATAAAAATGCTCGTTGCACTTGAATCATGTAAATATGTTTGAGACTAAAACTGAATCAAATATTAAGTAATACATTAGAAAAAAGTTAAATAATACCATTTATTAAATAAATCTCCTGATTTGCTAATCTATTACCTAAATAGAAGTAAAATAATTACTAAATTGGCATGGATCACAGAACCAATAATAAGAGGAATATTAATTCTGTGGCATGGATCATAAGATTCATAAGCATCTCACAAATGGTTCGCAATCAAGCACCACGTTACACATTAACATTACAAGCACCTACTCATCTATGAAATAAGAACACCGATGGTCGAGCACAATGTGCGAAATGAATTAATCAGTCAGCAGTTTCTCAGGCTCAGCCGAAGAGGCCACTCGTTGAGACCTGGCCAGCCGTGAGAGCAATCACAATACCCACTGTATACGCAAACAGCCCCCTGTTTGTGACTTTTCCTGGCGATTTGCCGTCTTTGTACAAAATCAGATTGTCGACTTAATTGTGAGAATATAACACTCGAATATAACTATGCAATTGTGGGAATTACTTTCCGATCGGTCACAAAGGCCGCGGCGATTAGTTGCCGAATTGAAATTTCGATTGTTAACGGTAAGCCGAATGTACCTATTGTTAGGAGCCGTGCGGCAATTAGAAACGGTACGGTATTGTTTCAGTATGGTAATTGTTGGTTACTGGTGTATTACAGGTTGTTAATGAAATAAAATTGAGAGGTTGCGTGCGGTAAGGAAGCTATATAATTAAAAATTGTGAATACTCGTAGCGATGAATAAATTGTAGCATGTGATAAAAATGCAATCTATATTAAGACGATGTTTTGATAATGTTTGTAAAATATTGACTTTTTAAAAGAACTTAACTCAATACACAATATATTTTATATTATTTAGAACATAGGGACTTCTAGTTTGACGTACGAATTCTATTTGTATACAATGCATAATGTATTGATTTGACATTTTCATTGTGTTAGTCTTGCCTTAGTTTTTTTATTACGTTAAAACTTATATGTATAAGTTGTATGTTTTAACGTGTCACTGACTGGTATGGTTAGTGTATGGCATTCACAAGTATTTTTGCCAAGAGGGCAAACGTATCATTTCAAAACTTTAACACAATTCTCTGAATTATAAAATAATCATTACTTTTATAGTGAACCCGTCAGTTTAAACTGGATTAATCATAGCAAAACTAAAATTTATCTTTTTGCCTACCTCAATATTTATTCCTACGTAGAAACTCATAATTAAACAGAAAATAGTTAAACAGAAGGCTGTGAATCTTCAACACCATGTTAACAGATGCCAATGCAGAGGAAAACTATACCCTGCGATTGGTATTAACAAAACATTTAGATTAAACAAACAAATTTAAAATATTATTTTGGGGTCGTGCCGTACATAACAGTAACTTTAACGAGTACTTAATTGATAACAAAACGTCATTGTTGATGCTCTATATGCATAACACGCGTAAAGGGTTCATCAACAATCGATAATCCCAAACAGTAACAGAGCTCTTGCCTTGTGTCATAGCACGCCTCTAGGCAGAGCTTGCAAACTTTCAAAAACAATTAGAGGTTATGAATCAGAAAGGGCGCACCCTCCGGGTGGGGTAATACACGCCCGGGGCATGGGAACACCATTGTCTCCCGGTCGCATTGTGATTGCTCACGCGCAGATTTCAGTCCGTTTGTGAGCAACCAGTGTTGCCACCTTAGCCCTTTTGTAGCTAGATCTAGCACTTTTTTGTATAGGTGAACTCCTTTTTAAAATCGTTAAAAAAGAGCAATCTAGCTCTTTTTCACCGTCTTGAAAATGTTAGCAAATATGAAGTTTTCGACATGATAACAAGTACTTTTTTGATATATCATCGGACATGATGACCTTTTTTTTAGACGAGCTAAAAAAACGGCTTCACGACATTATTATTTCAGCATTTTAGGACAGAAAATCTTTTGACGCTCAATCTAGCCCTTTCCAGTCCTTTTTGACGTCCCAAAAAGCTCTTTTTTCTAAAACTCAGGTGGCACACTGAAACATTGTCTCCGATCGCATTGTGATTGCTCACGCGCAGATTT